>JAFEMH010007496.1:0-87523 GCA_022495995.1 Adenophora triphylla var. japonica | reverse complement strand
AGATGAAGTGAGTAAGGACCAGAGCGAGATGTTAGCCTCGAGTGCGCTGAGCCGTGTCAAGACAGATCTTCAGCCTCGGGTCCAAGGTTTCACTTCTTTTCGGCGTAGGTCCCTTTTCGCCTTCGTGGCTCGTGCATGGCTGGCCTTTTGTCTCGTCCGTGGAGGATTCACCGGGATTTGACCGAACGTGTCGTAACATTCACCTCTCGGACTTACGGTTTTGCTTGTCTCTCCTATTTCGTAGTGGGAGGAGCCCGATTGGCGTAAGGCCGCATCGCGCATTTCAATTCGTTCACCGTCATAGCCTTTACCGAAGCATCAATAGTGGCTTTGAGATCTTCCCAAGACAGGGTTGGATTATCCGGACCTTCGGGCCTTCGCTGGCGGTGCGAAGCTCGTCCCACTGATCATGGAGCGTACATTGCCATGGCCTTGTGCAAGAGCTAGGCTTGGCTGAGTAGATGACGTAGTAGTCAAACTTTCCCGAGGGTTCTCCAAGGGTTCCGACCGTGGGATCACCAGGGATTCATACCTCTTTTTCGCTTTTGTCGAGAAGATAGCTTCTTCTTTCGTCGAGGACGGCCCTCGTTCATTGCATCCTCGGAATTCCATTTCCCGACAAGCACCGCAATCGCAGCACGCCCCACCCGATGTGTTCGTTGTTCGGCGGTGGTACCGGACCTCGTGAGGCCGGATGGGAAAGCTTTCCTCCGGAAGGTCTTGTGGCCTTACGTCATAACCGCATGGCTCGTACGAGGGTAACAGTTGACTTCGGGAGACAATGAGAGACGTTAGAGGTCAGGAGCAGCCATGGCTCGGGAAGCCCTGTGTAGTTGGGTGGCTAAGGTTCCGAAGTGGCGCATGGCACCTTCGATCCAGTGCTTGTTGCTCACCTTGACGTTTCTCAATAGCCATGAGGACCCGCCAAACTTCTTCCAATGTTGGGAAATTTCTTGGGGGTAAGGTCCCGTTCTCATCGTTGTTATCCACCGACTCGGCCACGGGATTTGACTGACCGTCCCGTGACAGAGCCGGGAAGGAGGTAGGACCTTGTTGTTTTGACACCGGGAGACAGTTCCTGGTACTCTCGACCACTCTCTCGTTAGCCGGAGGGGGTGACGCAAGGTTTAGACACGTGAATGGCCTAACAGGATAAAAGGGGGAAAGCTCACGTGGCATGCGGTTTCCGTTTCTTTTATGATTTTTTTTTGTTGTTTTAATTTACTTAAAACATGTTTTCTCGTAATCCTAGGTAGGTTGGAAAAGATTGCTCTTCTTTTCGCAACTATGCTAGATCCCGGGTCGCCGGAGACCATCTCGCGCGGCTATAAGCCCCTCGTTTTGCACCCGTATTTCGACATCCCAGGTGGACACCTGTGAGAGGGTCCTATAGTGCAAGCGGTTTCCACCGGCCTAAAAGAAAAATCGAACCTAAGGACCGAGCTTGTCATGTTCGTTTTGATGCGTTAGCCATGTGAATAGTGAACCAAGCCGCCACCGAGTCAAGATCGTGTCAAGAGTTCCGCATGACCTTCTCTTGCTTGCTTGCGCAAGGGATCTCGTGACGTTAGGGCGTTGGCCGGGTCATATTGTCATGGCCGACGTATCAAAGGCGTGATGACATGGTGTCATGTGTGGAGCATGGATGTATATCCGGACGGAACATCGTTCGGGTGTAGCTTCGAAATCAAGATCGTGTCAAGATTTTAGCATGACCTTTCATCGCTTTGCTTGCGCAAGTGGATTCGAGTTCCGAGCCTTGACTCGTAAAAATGGCCGCATGGTATATGTATCCAGCCGTATGACACCTGGACCGGGTAAAACCAACCGAGTCCGGACATGTGAGTGTGACTCAAGACTCAAACGTGTGGTTGACGCCGGCTAGGATGGGATGTTTGGAATGATCCCGCGCGCGTCCAAGAGGCCTAGGAAGACCTAACGGATCGCAACCGAGACCACTCCGGTTGAGGGTTGCAGTGTGCAAAGTGTATCCGAGGCAGTGCGTAGCGTGCGGTGTAACCGAGGCAAAGAAGCACAGTAGAGTGCGGTGTAACCGAGGCAAGAAGGCGCGTAGTGTGCGGTCTCTAAAATTCTTTTTCTCGAGTAAAATGGAAGTTTTTTGAAGAATTTTAAAATGTATGCACGTATGTATATTGATGCATTTTTTTGTATTTTTATTTTTTTTTGTAAAATAAAAACGAAGCACGTGCACACACACACAACAGCTTAAAGGAAGGGGTAAAATGAAAGTTTGACCCTCATCATCGTTTTAAAAATCTTTTGTTTTGTTTAAAAGTTTTTAAAACAAAATTCTCCCCACGGAGTCGCCTAACCGAAATTACCCGGATCCGAGAAGGCTTCGCATCCTGCATCCGGGCATCTTTCGCTGGAGCGGTTTAGTCTCGCCGCTTTGTTTTCGCATTTGTAGAGTCGCCACGCCGTTTTTATTAAGCCCAAAACATTGAAAAAGGGCACCGCTTTAAAGATAATTTTAAACTCGTTTTTTGTGTGATGAGATTTTGAGTTCTGAGGTCGATGACTCCTCGGAAGAGAATATCGAATATTAGAGCTCACCCGAGTAGCCTCGTAAAACGAGTCTTTCTGATACCCCTAATATCCTTTAAATGTTGTGTGTGTGTGTGTGTGCTTTTAAAAATGCATGTCAGATTTGGATGTCTCACATTGTATGCTTATGTATGGAAATGTATTGAAATAGTGTAGGAAGGAAGCCTTACCAATGTTGGTTCGTGTCTGTCTTCCGCCGGGGAATAGTGTTTGAGGTCCGGAGTAGCGCTCCAGCATGGATCGGGATTGCTTCTGGGAGGGACCTATTGGTTCCGCGACGCAGTTTCTGGCGTGAGTTGAGGTTGTAGGCCGCGCTCGCGCAGGTTCGGCGTGCGTGGGGATCGTGGATCACTCGCGCAGGTTCGGCGTGCGTTGTGGTGGCAGGGAGTCACTCGGCAGTTTCGGCGTGGCCTGGGATCGCCGGCTTGACTCCTGGAAAGAGCCGGACACCGTGGAAAGACTGTGCAAGGCCTCCTGAGTACCACGAGGGGCCTCGAGTACCTCGAGAGTGCCTCGGGCGCCGCGGAGCGTCTCGGGAGCGCTCGGGAGGCTTTGAGCACCACGAGGGGCTCTAAGGCCTCGGAAGGATCCGAAAGGGGCCGGGAATGCCTCGAAAGGACTTAGAGGGGAAGCCGAAGGCTTAGGGAGGAAGAGAGAAGTGGGAGGTGTGTAAAATGAGGAGGGGGAGCCCTCTATTTATAGTGCCAGATTAGGTGCAAAGAGGTCCGTACGGACCTCCTTGGTAATCCAGTATTTTGGTTTTCCTCGATTTGAGGGAATCTGTGATGATGGAGGAATATTTGCAATTATGGTGTCCCCTGAGCAATAAGGTCCGTACGGACCATCTTGCATGCAAAGAGGTCCGTACGGACCAACTCTGCAGGGAGTAATCATTTTCCCTGGATTTGAGGGAATATTGTGGACTTTAAGGAGATTCAGTAATTATGACAACAAAGAGGTCCGTACGGACCAATATTGTTTTCCCACTTTCCTGAAAATTCCCGAAAGGTCCTTTTATCCCTTTTTATCCCAGAAAGGCTCCTCCCTTGGTTTGGCTGGGGGTTTAGAGAGGGTTTTGAGTGAGAGGGGTCGTCGAGACTGCGTTGATGAGTCTGCGGTGCTTCCCGTGTGTTGGAAAGGGTGTGATCCAGATTGGGGTACTTACAATATGCGAGCAAATTTCTTGGAAAAGTATAGAGGGGAAGGGTTGAAGTATCTGTTCTGGAGAGCGGGTAGAGCAACTCAAGATAGAAAATTGAAATCTATCTTAGAGAGTATCCGTGGAATTAAGCCCGAGGCAATTGCATGGTTTCAACATTTGGATGCTAGAAAATGGACATTGGCACACGATGGTGGTTACAGGTATGGCATCATGACTACCAACATGTCTGAGGTTTTCAATGGTGTGATGAAGGGAGCTCGTGGGATGCCAATCACAAAGAATTGTTGAAACCGCCTTCTATCGTTGCGTGGAGTACTTTCAAGTAAGGCATGGATTTTCAATCAATGCCTTAGGAGGTAATCCCGATAACCCTAACATCAATCCCCGACACCAATTCAAGACGAAAGTCGCTTATCACTACTTGAAGAACACCGTAAAAGCGGCAACACATCACGCCGGGAGGTTCAACAATCACGAAATGGGGGTGTATCAAGTGACAACAGCACGTCAGGGTGATCACGGAGGAAATATACAGATTGTCCGACTTAATGAGCGCACCTGCACATGTGGTAAATGGGTTGCCTATCGCATGCCTTGTTCCCATCTCCTTGCTTGTTGTTACGCACAAAATATTGATGGTCGAGATTTCGTTTCTCGAATATTACACCGTTGGGGAATACTACAAGACATGGAAGGGAACATTCGAACCAATCGAGCATGAGGACTATTGGGGCGTGGATGGTTTGGTGCCTAGTTTCTTCCCTAATCCCCTACTTCGACGTTCGCGAAGTCCAGGACGACCTAGATCAAGACGCTTTCGTAATTCTATGGACTTTCAAGCGTATAAACGGAAGAGTATGTGTTCATCATGCCATCGGGAAGGGCACAATCATCGTAGATGCCCGAACCTCAGGGAGTAGAAGTATATTTTTAATGTAATTTATGTTTGGCTTGAATTGGATTCGGTTTCGGTTTTATTTTATGTCGTTTTCATTAAACTTGAAAAGTCCAATGTAATTTATATTTGAGTTGAATGTAATTTTTCAGTTTCAGTTTTATTTTAATTAAGTTTTAAGTTTTAAGTTTTAATTTATGTTTGTCATAATTACAAAAAAAAGGTACATATTACATTACGGGCGGCTTGGGAGCGGACGCTTCGCCACGTGGGAGCGGGCGCTCCTTTTACTGAAAACTTATCTTTGGAATACAAGGAATGGAAATGTACATTTATAATCAGCTACACCGTGAAGCGATTTTCACTATACTCGCTACACCGTGTAGCGAGTTTAGTGAAAATCGAAACTCACTGATGCATTTCAAAGAACTTGGGCGCCCACCAAAGCTGGCCGAAGAACAAGGGCGGCCACTCCAATTTTGGCCCAATAAATACAATTTTTTGACTTCTCCACATTCTATTACACACTAGCACATTTGAACATTTTTTTTTGGAATTATGCTAAACATAAATTGAACCTTAAAACTTAAATGGAAAATAAACTTTTCTTTTATTACTCCCTAATCTAATAAATATCATCAATTATAATTTTTTAAATATTCATTAAAATAACTAAAATCATTTTTAAGAATTGGAAAATTACATTCACATCAAATATAAAGCTAAACTACTAAGAAAAAGTTACAAAATTTCAATACAAATAAAAAACATTCAAATAAAAAGTAAACTAATAGTACAGTTCAATACAAATAAAAAACATTCAAATAAAAACTAAACCAATACAACAAAGTTTCATTACGTAATAATAACAAAAACAAAAGTGAACTCTCTACCTATTATCATAGAAAGACGGGGTGTAGGGATTAGGCGGATTCCGGAGCCGAGACCCTCTTCTAAGCATTTGTTCCTGAAGCTCTTGTTCAGGGGTCATCTGAGCCGGATCGACGAAACCATGGAACCGTGCATGTGATAAAGGAGTCCTCAACCCACTTTCACTCGTATAAGCGCCGAAGCCCATAGTGGATGGTCCAGGGGAAGGGTCCGCCCGGGGCACTCCCACCGCCACCCCCGCCCACCCCCACGCCACACCCCCGCCACCCCCTGCCACCCCCCACCACCCTCCCATCGCCCCACCCCCCCACCCACTCCTCCGCACCCCTGGGCCCAGGCCCCCCGAAACCCCGCTCCAACGCTCAAAATCATAGTGGCCGCGATCGTGACAACCGATCATAAGATGTATCGGTGCAGGTCTGCGCCGAGGCTCGGGCTCGGGCTCGGGCTCGGGCTCGGGCTCATCGTGCAAATCCATGCAGGGTGGTGGTTACGCTTTGTCCACGACGTCGCCGACGTTGTCGAGGTTGTCCCCGTACGCGATCTACCGGTGGGGGAGGTGCGGCGGGCGAAGGCGGTGGAGCTCCCTAACTCCCCGAACCCGTGTGTCACAATCTCCCGCATTTCGGCTTGGTGGGGATGCTCATCCCTCTCATTGGCGACATGCGGCGGCGAAGGGTCTACACTGTTTTTATATCAAAAATATATATAAGAACGAGAGACATAAGTTAATAATTGATGTTTTCTTAAAAAAATATTAGAAAAAAAAAACTTTAAAAATGTAAAAACTTACCATAAACTCTACATGGCGGGCATACAGCTGGTATCCATCCACCTCTACGTGAGTGAGCTGCCGCACAAACCTACACGTTATGTCCCTATACCATACCATATATGGGTCGGTGTAGGTCATATCGTGGAAGCCGAACACCCCGGAAACCAACCTCTCGTGGTGCTGTCCCCATAGTGTAACAAGTGGGCGATGGTGCTCACCCCATCTCACCGTAGGCCTTCCCCGCCGATCGAACGGTGCAACTCCGAGGCCGGTGTCGAACGGTGCGGGACAAAGCGTCTCGAGCCAAACCGCCTCATCACGCGATCGGGCGAGATGCCACTCGACCCTCTCAAAGCATATGAGAGGGACCTTCGCCAACCATATCTCCTCCCCTCGGTGCGTAGACGGAGCGGGTCTCCCCTCATAAGGCCGCCACACCACGTGACCCTCGTTCGGTAGAGCCGGTGATCCCGATAGCCTCGCAGGCTATGTGCAGTAACCTCTCTCGAGATCAAGCGAAGCTCAAGGCCCACCTGAAATTTCATAAACAAAATAATTATAAGATTTTGTTCAAAAAATAAAAACATTAACGACGAGAAAATAAAGTATGATATATGCATACATGCATCAGGGGCATGATGACGTAGTCCCGGGTCTCCGAGGCGATAACGGATCTGCGGCCTCACACATGTCAACCTCTCCCAAGCCCAGATCTATATGAAATAAATGTATATCAAAAACTAAGTAATAATGCCGCAAATTTGAAATAAAACTTAAAAACATAATGAACATTAAAATGAAATAAAATACCTGTAGAACGTTGAGAAATCCTCCGCACTGTCGTGTGAGGGTCCGCCGCACTACATAACTCTCGATACAGGAAAGCAAGCGCCGCACTCCCCAACTGTACTCCCACGACCCTAGAAACATCCCTAAGCGGCGGGAGATAACATAGCTTAACCTTGTTGTTCGTACGATCGGGCATGATCGTAGAACCCAAGGCAAGCAAGATATAAGCCCGTACGTGCCGATCCACAATCTCTCGGAGCAAGATATCATCATCGAGGTCACTAAAGCGTGGGAAACGTACGGTAATCCATCTGAGCTTCAGATCAAGCTCCCATCTATATCTCCGTCTCCGGGGACGGCCCCTAAATACTCCCGACACTCAGCCCGCCGCGCCATATGTACCGGAAACCCATCATCGATGTGACATCCCCATCAATCGGCAACCCGCAAATCATGCCGATATCCCGTAGGGTGATCGTCATCTCACCAAGGAGATGGAACATATGGGTCTCCGGACGCCATCTCTCGATCAAGGCCTTCAAAGAATGCAAAATAAATCGTATCCAGGCCTATGTAGTGCACTCCACTAAATCCACACTCGCGGTCTCAATAATATGACAGAGCTAATACGGGCGGCAAGGTGGCACCATGACGAAAAACGAGGGGACTAGAAACCGGCCACCGGACCAAATATACCTAGCTCCTACGGTGCTGCGTAGGCGGGTCGGAAACAGATGTATCGATAGGCCGGGATCAATGAACGCTTCCATCTATTTATTTCAATATCAAGGTTGGTTATTGTTCTATAAGGCAAGAAAATAAATAAAAGAATACAAAAAATATAATTACTAGTACGTGGCATTGTAATCCAAAGTTATCCCACACTTCCAAGAAGTGCACATGGGGAAGTTCTTGGTTTCCAGCCTATATACTAAGTAATACTTCAAGAGTAATCCTCATGCGGTTTTGAAAAATAGGATGAAGTTTTTTTTTTTTTATAAAATGTTTGAACAATAAATCATATTTTAAGGGTTTAGGGTTTGGAATATAAGTATATGAGATTTAGGATGTTGTTATATGTATATTAATTTCTATTCTATTTTTCTATCACTAAATCATATTTTAAGGATTTAGGGTTTCGTGACGAGAAATTAGGGTTTAGGGTTTACAATATGGTATATATGACGCCTAATTAATTCCTTCGACGTCATGCCTCACCTTATGTACCCCTTTCACGAATTAAGGATTCCGTTCTGATTACCTATAACTTATAAGAGTCATTAGGGCACAATCCACTTGGACCTTGTTCGGACAAGCTCACGTTCCTATCTCGGTAATCAAATTTGCTATAATCTCACACAAGTTAAACTTTGTACTCCCTCTGTCCCAAAAAAATATTCAAAAATCTTTTCAAATTTGCTATTTATTTCTATTATGAGCAAATTTGCTATATACTCCCTTCTAAAATTTTCTAAAATGAATGACCCAATTTACTTTAAATTTGCTATTATTTTTTTTTTTTTATAAAAAATAAATAGACAGTTCATATAAATGGGAATAACAATCGGTCTAATCTATCCTCGATTAGTTTTCCGCACAAGATTTTTTAGTTTTATTATTAAAATATTTGAAATAATAATTTTTTCTCATCTTTATATTAAATAAATTAAAATCTGAATACATCAATTAATTATTCTCAACAATTAAACTATGTATAGGGCACAATTAATTCATCAGAAATAATATTTACATCTATATATTTAACAATAGTTCAACCAAAAATAAAATCCTAAATTGCAATGTCATAAAAAAATCAAAAAAATTAGTCACATAAATGGGAATAACACTATTTCAACAACAAATCAACCAAAAAAAATCATACAAAAAATAAAAAAAAATTCTTGGCATATAGAAATTTGTCACATAAATTCGAAATAATAATATTTCAACAACAAATCAACCAAAAAAACTAAGTTTTTTTGTTTTCTTTGGTTGAATGCGTGAACTGAGAAGGGGTAAGGGTTTTAAATTGAACTCGCTACACGGTGTAGCGAGTTTGACTTAATTCTGGTCAAAACTCGCTACACGGTGTAGCGAATTTAGTTTAATTAAATGACCTAATTAATTTTCCAACGCCCTAAATTAATTACCCTAAACTCGCTACACGGTGTAGCGAGTTTTGACCAACCCTAGTCAAACTCGCTACACGGTGTAGCGAGTTTAAAAAAAGAGGACATTCTGGGCAATAGTTTGAACAGTAAGTCATTTTCGTAAATAAAAAAGTAAAACGGGATTATTTGGGAAAAAATTCTAAGATTTGGGTATATGGTAAGAAATATATGACTTAGATTTAAGATTAAGGGTAAATGGATATGGTAGATGAATTAGGTTTTAGGGTATGAAATATATTATTTAGATTTAATGTTCAAGTTATACGGTATACATAAGATATAGGTAGATGAATTAGGATATGGAGTATGAATTATATAATTTAGATTTAAGGTTAATCGTATTGGGTATATACGAGATTTAGGTTTAATGTATAAGATTTATAATTTAGTTTTTCTTTTATATACTTTCATTTGTTTAAATTTTATAACATTTTTATATACCTTTTTGTAAAAAAAAAATCAGTAATAAAAAAGTCTAAAATATTATTCCCTAGTCAATAAAAAATTTAAAAAATAAAGGGTAGTTCGTCCCTCTTTTCTTTTATATACTTTCATTTGTTTAGTTTTTTCTATATTTTTTATATACCTTTTTGTAAAAAAAATTACTAATAAAAAAGTTTAAAATATTATTTTCTAGTCAATAAAAAATTAAAAATAAATAAAAAATAAATAAAGGGTAGTCCGTCCCTCTTTTCTTTTATATACTTTCATTTGTTTTGTTTTGTTTTTATCTTTTTTATATAACTTTTTTGTAAAAAAAAATCAGTAATAAAAAAAGTCTAAAATATTTTTTCCTACTAAATAAAAAATTAAAAAAATAAATAAAGCTTACTTCTTCCCTATTTCTTTTATATACTTTCATTTGTTTTGTTTTTTTTAATCTTTTCTTATATAGCTTTTTGTAAAATATATCAGTAATAAAAAAAATTTAAAATATTATTTCTTAGTTGTAAAAAAAAATAATAAATAAAAGATAATCTGTCCCTCTTTCCTTTTATATAATTTCATTTATTTATGTTTTTTTTTATCTTTTTTTATATAACTTTTTGCAAATATTTTCAGTAATAAAAAAAAATTCTAAAACAACAGTTTTTTCTATTAAATAAAAAACAAAAACCATAATTGGTCAATCCCTAACCCCTAACAGCAAACCCTTCAAATTCATCCCCTCCAACCCCACAATATGTGGCCTCGTTCTCCCTGCACTTAAGATTTTCAATATCACATCAGAACCGTGATGGCTTGCTACTGGTAATTGTTCCGGGTAATTTCACATCTAAGTTCCCCCTAAAAACCTCGTTTGCGATTTCGAAGGAAAATCGATTTGTGGGTACTGAGTTTCATACTTTCTTGGATGGAAATGTGGTTGTTAAAAATGCGAATCTTGTTGGTTTGATGTGTCTAATCTTGTGTCGGTTAGGGTTAGCAACGTTTCAAAAATCGATGTTGTATTGAACAGTGGCGTGAAATTGTTGTCTTGAATTGATTACCATGCTATTGTGAAAAGGCTGGATGTTCTGTTAACCAAATTAGGTGATACTTATGCTTAATTATCCCATCGATTTGGGGGAAATGTGGTAGGAAGAAGAGGTCGTGTTAGGGACTTAGGTCTGTGTAATGTTTTAGGGCTTATTTTCCAATTAGGGATGACCGTTATGTTTGAATGTGGGGGGATGCGACGTCGTTCCTTAGTAAGTGTCAATAAGTCCGTCAACGGACATTAGGGTATGCGTTTTATCTTTAAATAGAACGTTGTCGTTTAAGTCTGTGTCTAGAAGGATTTACCGTTACTTAAAACGGGGTCGTATTGTAGTGAGAGATTAGGCCGTTGAGTCTCACGTGCTTTCTCTCTCTTATTGCTCTGTCTAACGCCATTTTCATGGCATAATGAAATTTACCAAAGATTCCCAACTCTCTCTCTCTCCAAATCTCTCGTTTCTCTCTCATCCCATACTCTGTATTTTCTTCTAATTCTTTTCTCACCTCAATCTGAACTATAATTCTTTATTTTCTCACTTAAATCGATTAATCCCAAATTGATTTAAGTCTGTGTTCATAACAAAGTGGTATCAAAGCTGTCGATTCACGGAAACCATGGTGAATCATCAGAATAATCGTATGGACGCAATGGAAGCAAACCTCAGAGCTGTTGATGAGAGGTTAACTGGGCTCGAAGGTGCATTGGAGACGAAAACCAATGAATTGAAGAGTGAGCTGAAGGAGGAAATCTCAGCACTAAGCAAGAGCATGGAGGAGATGACACGCACGCTGCTAGAAGGGATTAAAGCTAATCTGGGCAAGGGCCCTATAGATGAGGCTGGAAGAGGATTGTTGGCTTCTAGTGGTTCTGGGTCAGTGCTAGGAGCAGCACCTGGTGGCAGTAAGGAGATCCCAGTCACTGAGCAAAACAAACAAGGTAAATTTGGTATTGAAACCATTCATATTGATGATTCAATTGATGCTATTAAAGGTGCTGAGTATGGTCATATAGCTAGATCTGAAAGAGGAGTGAATGAGAACTATAAAAAACACCTTAAATTGGAGTTTCCAAAGTTCTCTGGGATTGACCATCGTGGGTGGATTCGTAAGTGTCACAAATTTTTCAAATATAGAGAGGTCCCTTTAGGTGATAGGATGGAGCTAGCTACAATGCACTTTGAAGGGAGTGCAGAGTATTGGTACCAAAATTTCTGTGAAGAAATTGATGGGAGTGTATGGGATGAATTTTTTGAGAAGGTAGCTATCAGATTTGGAACACAAGCATATCAGAACATTGAAGGGGAATTTGCTAGCTTACAACAAGTGAGCTCAGTGGGTGAATACCAAGACAAATTTGAGGAGCTAAGGGCAATCATGAAGGTGGAAAATGCTGGACTGAGTGAGAGATTTTATGTCAAAAATTTTATTAAGGGCCTCAAGGAAGAGATTAAGTTCAGGGTACAATCTCAGTTCCCTCCTACATTGGTTCATGCAATAAATTTGGCCAGAATTGAAGAGTCTCATTGGGAGGTAGCAGTCAAGAAACTCAGACCAACACCTTACAAAACCAATCCCTCTTACACTTCATACCAACCTAGTCAAAAATCAAACACTTCCATGGCTCAAAATTCGACCAAAATGAACACAAACAATCCCAAATACCCCACTTTTTCATCTCCTTCCATTAACCAGAGAAATGATTCCTTTAGCCCTACCAAAAGTAGTATTCCCATTAAGCAACTCACTCAGGCAGAAATGCAAGCTAGAAGAGAGAAAGGGCTATGCTACAACTGTGATGAGGTGTACAAGTATGGACACAAATGCAAAAATAAGCAGTTATTTATGCTGGGAATAGAAAATGGGGAAGAAGAAGAGGAATGGCATGATTCCTTAGAAACACCTGTGGCTGAAGGGGAGAAGGAGGAAATTGCAGAGGGAGAATTAGGCATTTCAGCCCATGCTTTATCAGGAAGTAACTCATTGCAGACACTTAAGCTCACAGGCAAGGTAGGCAACAAGAAGTTTTCAATTCTCATTGATAGTGGCAGTACACACAATTTTTTGGATGTCAAGACTGCTGAGAGGTTGGGTTGTGTAGTAATACCCACTAATGATGTACCTGTAGCTGTAGCAGATGGAAGTAAGATTCTCAGTCAAGGGGAATGTAAGGGTTTTATTTGGAATATGCAGGATGTGGAGTTTAAGGGAGACATGAAAGTCATTAAGTTGGGTGGTTGTGATGCAGTGTTGGGAATACAATGGCTCAAGACTCTAGGTCCTATCACTTTTGATTTCAGTGAGATGACTATGGGTTTCAAATGGAGGGGAAGGCAGTGTAAACTGCAAGGTGCTCAGGAAGTGGCAATGCTGAAGTTTATGACAGCAACCACAGCCACTAAGATGTTGAATGATTTACCTTGTGGGGCAGTGGTGCAGTTATATTCTCTCTCTTCAGTAACAAATGAAGGAGGGATAGACCCAAGTATTTCGACACTTTTAAGGGACTATGAAGATGTGTTTGCTGAGCCAAAGGATATGCCACCTGTAAGGAGGTTTGATCATGCTATTCCCTTGAAATCTGGTAGCCAACCAATAAACAATAGACCCTATCGATGCCCTTATTTTCAGAAAAATGAAATTGAGAAGATTGTCAAGGAACTGTTGGATAGTGGGGTGATACAACACAGCTCAAGTCCTTTTGCATCCCCTGTGATCTTAGTCAAGAAGAAGGATGGCACATGGAGGATGTGTATTGACTATAGGGGTTTAAACCAAATGACTATAAAGGATAAATTCCCTATTCCCATCATTGATGAGCTTTTGGATGAGTTGCATGGTTCCAAGATTTTTACTAAGTTGGATTTGAGGTCTGGTTATCATCAAATCAGAATGAGAGAGGAAGATGTTTGTAAAACTGCATTTAAGACCCACCATGGACATTATGAATTCAAGGTGATGCTCTTTGGACTCACAAATGCCCCAGCCACATTCCAAGCACTTATGAATTCAGTGTTTGAGGAGTTTTTGAGGAAATTTATATTGGTTTTCTTTGATGATATCTTGATCTATAGCCCATCTATAGAGAAACATGTGGAACATCTCAGGTTGACACTAGATAAGATCAGGGAACATCAACTTTATGTGAAGAAAAGCAAGTGTTCATTTGGAAGTGAGAAAGTGGAATATTTGGGACATATTGTGACTGAGAATGGGGTGGAGACAGACCCAGCTAAGATTGAGAGTATGGTGAATTGGCCTACACCTACTAATATCAAGGGGCTGAGGGGATTTCTTGGTTTAACAGGTTATTACCGAAGATTTATCAGAAATTATGGTGTCATTAGCAAGCCATTAACAGTGTTGTTGAAAAAGAATTCATTTGTTTGGGATCCAGTTGCTGAGGAAGCTTTTCAAGCATTGAAGAAAGCTATGACAACTGCTCCAGTGTCCATCTACAGAGAAACATGTGGAACATCTCAGGTTGACACTAGATAAGATCAGGGAACATCAACTTTATGTGAAGAAAAGCAAGTGTTCATTTGGAAGTGAGAAAGTGGAATATTTGGGACATATTGTGACTGGGAATGGGGTGGAGACAGACCCAGCTAAGATTGAGAGTATGGTGAATTGGCCTACACCTACTAATATCAAGGGGCTGAGGGGATTTCTTGGTTTAACAGGTTATTACAGAAGATTTATCAGAAATTATGGTGTCATTAGCAAGCCATTAACAGTGTTGTTGAAAAAGAATTCATTTGTTTGGGATCCAGTTGCTGAGGAAGCTTTTCAAGCATTGAAGAAAGCTATGACAACTGCTCCAGTGTTGACAATGCCTGATTTCTCTAAGACATTTGTAGTAGAGATTGATGCATGCTATAATGGTTTGGGGGCAGTATTGATGCAAGAAGGAAGGCCTATTGCGTTTGTTAGTAAAGCTCTAGGACCAAAGCATTTGGGGCTATCAACCTATGAGAAAGAATTCTTAGCAATTTTGTTGGCAGTAGAGAAGTGGAGATATTATTTGTGTGGGCAAAGGTTTCAGATTAAGACAGATCATCAAAGCTTAAAATATCTCATGGAACAGAGGGTAACTGGGGGTTTGCAACAGAAATGGATATCAAGGTTGTTGGAATATGATTATACCATCACATACAAGAAGGGGGTTGATAACAAGGTGGCAGATGCCTTATCCAGAGTGTATGAAGGGACTGATATGGTGGAATGTCAAGCTATTTCAGTTGTGCAGCCACAGTGGGTTCAAGAAGTAATAGGGAGCTGGGAAGGTGATGCTAAAGTGCAAGAAATACTGGAAGGAGTCATAACCAACAATGACAAATATGCTGAATACATAGTGAACAATGGGGTGCTAAGATTCCAAGGGAAACTGGTTATAGGAAGCAAAGGGGAGCTGAGGGAAAGGATAGTGAAGGAGTTACATCATACCCCATTGGGAGGACACTCAGGCATTCAAGGGACTCAGAAAAGGGTATCACAATTGTTCTTTTGGTCAGGTATGAAGAAATACATTCATGAATTGATTAGCCCTTGTGAGATTTGTCAACAGGTGAAGACTGAGAACTCTCTCCCAGCTGGACTGTTACAACCTTTAGCCATTCCCACAAAACCATGGACTGACATAGCTATGGACTTTATTGAGGGGCTGCCCCTATCTAACAATTGGGATTCAATCTTGGTGGTGGTAGATAGACTCACTAAATATGCCCATTTCATACCCCTAAAACACCCTTACACAGCATATATTGTGGCCAAGCAGTTTTTCGAAAACATTTATAAATTGCATGGCTTACCTGTCACCATTACCTCAGATAGGGATAAGATATTCCTAAGTCAGTTTTGGCAATCACTTTTTTCTCTACTTGGCACTACCTTAAACTTAAGTACAGCCTATCACCCCCAAACCGATGGCCAAACAGAAAGATTGAACAGATGTGTAGAACAGTTTTTGAGGGCTACCACTAGTTCGAAACCAAAAATGTGGTCAAGTTGGCTAACCTTGGCAGAATGGTGGTATAATTCAAATTTTCATACAGCTCTTAAGATGACTCCTTTTGAAGCTTTATATGGATACCCTCCACCACAGGCCACTTTCAGTCATGAGCAGTATAGTAAGGTGGATGCAGTTACGGATTTTATGAAGGAGAGAGACAAACAAATCAAGGTGATGAGGGAAGTACTGTTGGAAGCTCAAAACAAGATGAAACAATATGCTGATAAGGAAAGGAAGGAAAGAAGTTTTCAAGTGGGGGATTGGGTTTACCTGAAGCTGCAACCTTATAGGCAAACATCTCTGGCATTGAGAAAGAATTTCAAGCTGTCAGCAAAGTATTTTGGCCCATTTCAGGTGGAAGCAAGGGTTGGAACTGTTGCTTACAAACTCAAATTGCCACCTACATCCAAAATACATCCTGTCTTCCATGTGTCGTTACTCAAAGCCAGGATTGGAGATGCAACAATTCCAAATTCTTCATTGCCTTATGTGGGTGAAGATGGTCCGTTCTTGGTGGAACCCATAGCTATCTTAGACAGACGTTTGGTGAGGAAAGGTAATAGCCCTGCAGCTCAAGTCTTGGTACAATGGTCGAATGCTTTCCCTGAAGATGCTACCTGGGAGGATTGGACAACAATCGCAGCTAATTTCCCTCATTTTGATCCTTGAGACAAGGATTCTTCGAAGGGAAAGGGAATGTAATGTTTTAGGGCTTATTTTCCAATTAGGGATGACCGTTATGTTTGAATGTGGGGGGATGCGACGTCGTTCCTTAGTCTAAGTGTCAATAAGTCCGTTAACGGACATTAGGGTATGCGTTTTATCTTTAAATAGAACGTTGTCGTTTAAGTCTGTGTCTAGAAGGATTTACCGTTACTTAAAACGGGGTCGTATTGTAGTGAGAGATTAGGCCGTTGAGTCTCACGTGCTTTCTCTCTCTTATTGCTCTGTCTAACGCCATTTTCATGGCATAATGAAATTTACCAAAGATTCCCAACTCTCTCTCCAAATCTCTCGTTTCTCTCTCATCCCATACTCTGTATTTTCTTCTAATTCTTTTCTCACCTCAATCTGAACTATAATTCTTTATTTTCTCACTTAAATCGATTAATCCCAAATTGATTTAAGTCTGTGTTCATAAGAGTTTTATTTTGGGGGGAAAGGGAAGGAAAAGGGAGGAAATGAGGATGATTTCCTCCCTCCCGAGGGTGTGCTCCCGAGTTTTTTGTAGGGAGGAAAGATAAGGAAATGGGAGCCTCATTTCCCTCCTACTCAATCCTCCCAAGTGTGGGAGGAAATGGGAGGAAAGAAATGTTTAATGATTTCCTCCCCCTCCCTTCCCTTCCCTTACTTTTGTCAAGCGGGAATTCTCAACAGACCACTAGGCATTTATTCATGGAGGAGTAAAATTGCAAGTATTCCGAAATGGATGCATTCTCAGCCAGTGAACCCTCAGGATTTTACTGGCGATGGGAAGAAAACCAAGTGTGTTTGTTTTTTTTCTGGGCTCACCTTTGCGGTTACTTTTGGAGCACGAGTCACATTGGTGGTGGTGTTTCTGTGTGCAATGTTTACTGATATAGGAACTCGACGGTTCAAGCTGAACTCGACGGTTCAAGCTGCCGGTTTTCCATGCCCTGCTCATTTCAGGTACGAAAAAATTGATATAGTTGTTAAGGATAGCTCTGAAGATGTTAACAGCTTATGTTTGTGTAAGTATGTCTGTTGATATATGTTTGTGTTGAGATTTGTTGTCTTTGTTTTGTTTTTACACTCTATGTAGCTAGTCATGTTGCATTTTGGTGAATGGAAACACTTTATTGGTATTGTTTTATGTAATTGATCTCTCTCAAATCTTGGTCGCTTGCACATGGGAAACTCTCAGACTGTTTGGCCTGCTAGATTGTCCTGAGTATTACTTTTTGGTACTGGTAAAGAAACACTGGCATTTGGTTTATAGGAGTTACTTTAGACTGTTAGGCCGAACTCATTTCAACCAGTTAGCTTGTGTTTCCTGGTGTTATCTGTGACGCCAGGAAACACAAGCTAATTGGTTGAGATGAGTGTTTTTTTTTTTTTTTTTTTGCAACAGTGGGGCGATCTAAAACCTAATTTGAGTTTCTTTTTGTATGTCATTAAGGTAATGAAAAAGAATTAGATTGCACAAATACAATTGAAATATAATGAAATAAGCTTCCCCCGGGAACATGAAGCATTGGTGTTCAAGTGATCCTTATTGAAGTGACTGAGATCGAGTCATGTGAGGTGAACATTGGGCCTTGTCACATCCCTAACATGCCTTTTCCAAAAAAAAAAAAAATCAAAATCTTATGGAAACTTATTTCTCTCTCTGGCCTCTTATGCATGCATGAAAATATTACTCCAGTCGTCCCATTATATTGACCACATTTCCTTTTTTGTTCGTCCCAAATTTTTTTTTGTCACATATAAAACCCAATGCACATTAGTTAATTATTCATTTTCCCATTACATCCCTACCTAATTTAAATATTCATAACCTTTTACATTCACAATCGATAAAAAAAAAAACATTTATTATGCATTCTTAATCCTATAGCTTTTGTCTAGTAAAAAAAGTTGGACGGGGGAGTAGATAAGAATAACTTTCATTGCAACATTACAGGTGCAATTCAACGCTTCAAGGGAGTGAATATGTAAGGTTGTTGTGACTTGTGAGAGTGAAAATTAACCTTTTCATGTCAACAATTACTCTGTATGTCGTAGCAGAGGCATTGAGGCAATGACATTCAAGTTACAATTATGGGATTGAATTGCATGTTAGTAAGTAGTAGGAAAAAATGGCAGGTGGATAGCAGCTGAAATGCATGCATGAACTCTTCCTTGGTGTTGACTCTCTTCTTTTGGTTGTGAAAATTGAACTTGGGAGTACTTTTTAATGGTGTATAGGTTTTGATTTCTGCAAAAAAAATCAGATTGGGGAGTAAGGTCAAAGAATTACTCCCTCCGTCCCGGAATGAATGTCGCATTTAACTTGTCAACGTTTTTAAGAAATGTGTTTTACTTGTTTGTACCATGGTCAAGTTATACTAAGATTATTTGCTTATTTAGAAACGCGACATTAAATTTGAGATGATACAAAAAGGAAAGTACAACTGATGGAGGGAGTATAAGAAAAATGGATTTTGGATATGGGAGCCAGCCGCTAAGAGCCTCTTGCATCTAGTCATTTACAAACTGTTAGTACTATGATCATTATGTAGAAAGTACACAAGGAATTAAGGCCCAAAGTGTGCAGAGTGTTTCTTGCTAGTCCTAGCATACGAGCAAGGTGAAAGAGAATTTAAAGAAAGTCTAGAGATAATTTGATTACTACTTCCATGAAAGCGAGCCTAAGTGGCTAAGCATATTAACTTCAACTATGCCTGCCCTAACTCGCAATGTAGGTAGGTCGAAGATATCTAACTTCCTGAGCTAAAGTACATTGATTGATATATTGGAGTAGAACATCGCTAAATGGAAGTATTCATTATGATTGGAAATATGAATCAGGCCATAGTTAGCAGTGGCAGAGCCACTAAAGCTCTATCTAACAGGGGCAATTGCCAACATTTGATTGGAAAATTTCTTTTTCACTAGTGCAAATATTTTAAGTTTCAAGGGTTTTAAGTGCAATTTATTGAAGTTTTACCCCTGTTTGTGTAAATACATATTTTTTTTGGGCCTTTTAATTAGTGAAGATGTACACTGCCCCCTTTAAAAAAAAAAAAAAAATTAGTCTGCCACTGGTGATCAGTTAGCAAAGTTAACCACCCACTGAGTTCTAGAGAACCTGCAGTAACTTATTTGTGAACGTGGTCCTGTGTAGGCTTCGTTACAGGCATCTACTCCATGCCTGCAACAGATTGATTGTCAGTATGGATGGCCATATCCGTATCTGGTTCTGGTTCCGGTTCGAAACCGGTGGTTCCGGTTTCGAAAAAGGTGAAACCGGAACCGAACCGTCGGTTCACGGTTCCGGTTTCAAACCGGGTTCAACAGTTTAGGCGCGATCGCTCGCTTTTGACCACGCGGTCGCCCCTTTCTTCTGCCCAAAGGGCACGATCGTTCGCCTTGGCCGCGGGGTCGCTCGGCCTTTGGCCCTATTTTCTCGGCCGCGGCCTTGTTTGTCTCGGCCACTCTTGTCATTGGCCGGCCAGCTTCTATTCTTGGCCCAGCATCTGCCGGCCACTCTTGATTTCCATTGTATTGCATTTTAGCCCCTGAACTTTATAATATCAGTTTACTTTCCAATTTTTCATAATTTCAATTTGGCCCCTATATTTATATTTTATTTTTTATTTTCTTTTAATTTTTTATTGATTAGGAAATAATATTTTAGACTTTTTTTATTAGTGATTTTTTTTTTACAAAAAATATATATATAAAAAGATAGAAAAAAACTAAACAAATGAAAGTTTATAGAAGAAAAGAGGGACGGAGTACCCTATTTTATTTTTTATTTTATTTTAAATTTTTATTGACTATAAAATAATATCTTAGACTTTGTTAATTAGTGATTTTTTTATATAAAAAAAGAGAAAAAAAAAACTAAACAAATAAAAGTATATAGAAGAAAAGTCAAAAGAGGGAGAACTACCCTATATTTATTTATTTTTATTTTTTTATTTTTTGTTGATTAGAAAATAATATTTTAGACTTTGTTAATTAGTGATTTTTTTTACAAAAAGGTATATAAAAAAAGATAGAAAAAAAACTAAACAAATGAAAGTATGTAGAAGAAAAATCAAAATATGGACGGACTATCCTATATTTATTTTTAATTTATTTTTAATTTTTATTGACTAGAAAATAATATTTTAGTCTTTGTTAATTAATGATTTTTTTTACAAAAAATGTATATAAAAAAATAGAAAAAAACTAAACAAAAGAAAGTATATAGAAGAAAAGTCAAAAGAAGAACGGATTACCCTATATTTATTTTTAATTTTTTATAAAAAATTTTATTGACTAGAAAATAATATTTTAGACTTTGTTAATTAGTGATTTGTTTTAGAAAAAGTTATATAAAAAAAAGATAGGGTTTAGGATATATGATATGGGTTTTAGGGTAAATGATATAGGGTTTAGAGTGAGGTATATTTATTTTTTATTTTCTTTTAATTTTTTATTGACTAGAAAATAATATTTTAGACTTTGGTTAGTAGTGATATTTTTTAGAAAAAGTTATATAAAAAAGATAGGGTTTAGGGTATATGATATGGGTTTTAGGGTAAATGATATTGGGTTTAGAGTTTAGAGTAAGGTTTAGAGGTTTAGACTTTAGAGTGAGGTTTATTTATTTTTTATTTTATTTTAATTTTTTATTGACTAGAAAATAATATTTTAGACTTTGTGTTATTAGTGATTTTTTTTACAAAAAGGTATATAAAAAAAGATAGAAAAAAACTAAACAAATGAAAGTAAATAAAAGGAAAAAGGGACGGTACCCTTTAAATTTTATTAATCATTGGAAAAAATTACATGAGGGGGACAACCAAACCTTATCCTTTTATAATTAAGGGAGGATATTAGGAGCCTTTACCTCTTTTTTATTTCAATAATTATCTAAATTCTAATTCATAAAAAAACTATAGCAACAATTAAATAAATTAGATTTGTACTTACCTTAATCGCTTTCCGATTTAGTTTCATCAAAGTACTCACCTTCGCCACCAAGAAGATCCGTTGGCTTGTCGTCTTGCTTTTTTCTTTCCGCTCTAATTCAATCATTCAACAAATTACAAGCTTCAAAACTATCGAATGATAAATTGTGACGATTATGCTCCATATTTTCACCAATGCTAAAAGCTTGCTCCACCAAAATCGTTGATGCGGGACAAGCAAGTACTTCTCGTGCAATTCTAGAAATGATAGAAAAAGTGTGTGCTCTCCTTGACCACCAACTCAAAATATCAAATGAATTTTCTTGTTCAAATTCGGTGGTCAAATATTTATCAAATTCGCCATTAACACCGCCACGAGATTGTTGTCTTCCATAAAAACTTGCCACAAATGATGACGAGGAAGGTTGAAGTACCCAAGAAGAGGCTCACTTGTTGTTGCATATGCATCACCATATATTGACTTGTATTCCTGATAAATTTCTAAAAAAGCTTGTCTAACACTAACAACTTTTTGACCTACGTTAGGCATATTGGGATCTCCCACAAAATAAAAGTTTGAATAATAATATTCTAAAAATTGAATTAAACCATACTCTCTAACTCTAGGATCTAATAACTTAACAACCAAAAAAATATCGAAAATGTTAAGCAAATATTTTTTCCATTTATCTCGCATTTTGAAAATCGCATCTTTAAGAATAACATCATTTTTAAATTCGTGAATACTTTGGATTCACGTTTATTGGTTCTTGGAACGGAAGGGGAATTGTTTTTTTGCGGCGTAAACCCTCCCATTATGGTTTCCATAGTATTGCCATCACTTTCTTGAGTAGTTGTCGTTAGATTATCAACATTTTGTGTCATTTTGTGGTGGCACAAAATTTGGAATCTCTTCCACTTCGTTATCATCTTTCCAATCTTCCACCTCATTTTCATTTTGCCCCGAAAGCCCCACATCATAAAATTGACCACCTACATTTTCAACAAATTGTGGTGGTGGTGCTTAAGAAGAAGACTCCCCTTGCCCTCTACCCCTACCCTTGCTACCCTTCTTGCTTGTGAGGTTCTTAAGAATATTCATAATGTAAAATAAAATATGAAAATATATGAAATGAAGATAAAATAAAGATGTTGGATGGAAGAAATATATGAATGAAGATGAAATAAAGATGTTGGATGAAAATATGGATATTTGATGAAAATAAGAAAGTTGGATTATGATTTGAGCTTGAGAATGAAAGAATTTAACGAAATTCGTTAGAACTTTCAAGAGAGAGTTAATGGAGTTTGTGTGGAAAAAATGTGAGGGGGAGGGGATGGTATTTATAGTTGAGAAAATTTGTTAAGATTACAAAAAAAAAAAAAATTAGGACTGAAACTGGTTAAAAAAAACGTCAAAAACAGCTATTTTTGGTCAACTAGCCGTTAGCTATTGGGCATAACGGCTATACTCTGACGAATCTAACGGTTTCTGACCACGATTTATGACGGTTCCGGTTTACGGTTCGGCGGTTCGAGTTGACGGTTCCGGTTACGATTTACGGTTCGGCGGTTCGAAACCGCCGGTTCGCGGTTGTTGGTCCCAAAGGTGGCAACAAGGGTGAAAATACAGCTAGAGGGGGAGTGAATAGCTGTTACAAATTTTTCGTCCTCTTTTAAAAATTAAACCTCTTGCTTACAAAACCTCTTGCAGTTGATAATAAACTGAAAGTGAAGATGTAAAATGCACAGCGGAATTATAAAGATATAAGGCGGTTTTGATAGAGGCGGTTTGTAAAGCGGTTTTACTATGCGATTTTGGTAAGGGCAGTTTTACAAACACGTGTGATTTTGACAATGTTAACTCCAAACACTATTTCACAATAATGGATAACTAAATAAAGATCAAACAGAGACATATATAAATGTAAGTACGCCAATCCAATTCGCGACCTTTCCAGATGCATTTTAATATGATAAAATTGCATTTAGGGGCGTTTTGGTAAATTCTCGGTCCATCCCGAGACTTTCGGAAACATTTCATAAGTTTCACGTGAAGGAAGTACTTTTTTGTACTTTGCTCGGGCCAAGGGATCTAAAAGGAATAAATCTGTTTTGGACCTTTTAGAAATTATCCAAGAAGGTTCCAGAACCAGATTTGGCGCCAAAAACGGTTATGGTCACCTTGTGTCACGCGACAAGTCGAGGCATGGAAAGTGGTTACGTTACGTCGTGCGACACAAGGCTACCATGGACTGCAGCTATAAATAAGACCCTACCCCTCTCAGTTTTGGATCCGAATTTGAACCTCCCAAAGTCACTCTGCCAAAATTCATTCAGAAACTCTCTCTCTCTTCCTTCCTCACCAATTCCCTCACTAATTCCCTCACCTCTCACCTCTCTTCAACCCATTTCCTCTCCTTCTTCACCATACACTTCAGATCCTCCAATTCAGCCCTCAGTTCGTGCTCAGATCTCCATTCAGAAGTTGAATTGAAGACTCCTACACCTAACTTGGTGTAAGAGTTGAGGACTACAAGGGTAACTAGTCTCTCCTTCTCTCTCTCTCTCTCTCTCTCTTATCTACTTGCTTAATTGTTCTCTCTTCTTCTCCACTTGATAATCAGGCTCCATCTGCCTCAGATTATCAAGTGGCAAATGCAATCTCTCTGTTTAAATCGTTTGTGCTTTGAGTCCAATTGCTTGCTTATGATGTGATCTACTTAGATTGGCAATTTGGATGTCAAGGGAGTGTGGATCTCCCATATCCACACTCCTTTGATCAATTCGTATCTAATTCATATTGTTCTTATTGGTTCTGATATAATTGTTGTTTATCTGTTGGATCTGCATCTCAGTTTTTGAGGTACCTGCAGATGGTAACCTTATGTCACGCGACACATTTGGACATGAGGAGTCCTGTGTCACGCGACATGTCATGACCATCTGCAGGGACCATTGTTTCAGTTGTAATTCGTTTTAGTTGGCTATTTTCATATTCAGTAATATGTTTATGTTGTTAGTGCCTAGATCTGGTTTTAATTGTAGTTTTGTGTTCATATGAAGGTTGTGTGATTTGTTAGTTGTGAGCCTCTGCAAGGTGACCATTGATGTCACGCGACATATTTGGACAAGGGAGTCCTGTGTCACGCGACATAGATGATCCTTTGCAGAGGACCTGATCTCTTTTGTAGTCTGTTCTTATTGATGTAAAGGGATGTGGCCTCCCAGACAATTGGTCTACAAGTTGTAATGATCTTGCCTATTCAATAAAATTCATGTTTATCGCACTTGCATATTATCATTGTTTGCACGTTGTTTTTTGAATTATTTGGATGTCTAAATTAGAAAGACTCGTCTACGGACGAGGCGTGTTGGGTGAACTCTCGGTTCTTCCCAACACGTAACCTGACCCCCGAACCCTTTCTCTTTCAAAAAGGTTTTTCAAAGTGCACCTCTCAAAGCATGGCGTGGCGACTCCCTTTTTTATAATTTTTTCGGGCGAGCGCACATTCAGTGGCGACTCTGCTGGGGACATGTGTTTTTGAAAACCTATGTTTTTTTTCAAAAAACTAAGAGGGTCATGCTTTCGTTCGTTTAGACATCCAATGTATTCATTTTATGTGCATCCTTGATAATCATGTGTGATACATGCATTTTATGAGATCTTACAACTTGTAGGCCTTTTATGTGTTGTTTGTGGTTTATATGTGTTGCTTTACTGTTTTGTTTTGTCCCTTGCCAAGGGGAGGCGGGGGCTAATCTCAGTTTTGCAGGGTCTGGTTCAGTGACTCTCTTGGTCGTGCGACAGCCTTGTCCCATGCTGTTCTGTGTCACGCGACAAGAGTAGTCACTGCACAGGTTTCAGGTTCTGGTTTCACGTGAGGACATGTCACTCCCGTGGCGTGTCCTAAACGAGAGATCATGCCACATTGTCACCATGCACCGACGAGAGGTCATGCCGGATTTTTCTTGGAAATTCCCCGAGAATACCCGTTATGCTGCCCAAATGTCCCTAGAAATTGGGGCTACTCGTCCGTCCCACGTCGTGTTAGGTTTTGATTAGGTATCATCACTTATTATTAATTTCAAATGCAAAACATTTAGTGTAATTTGAACGTTGCGTCCCTAGGCTTCACCAAGGTATAGTTTGCGTAAATAAAGGATTAGCCTTTCCCAACCGTTCTTAGGATTTAAATCACTGATTTATACTTGAAGATAAATAATTGTTTGCACGAGTCTGTTCTCTCCGTTTCTTCTCCCTCTCTCGTATTTCCTCATTTCCTTATAAACCTATATCTACCCTCTATAGCGGTGACAAGTTGGGAGCGTGTTCTGGTATTCTGCGGTCTTTGGGTTCCTATCTTCAAAGCATTTCCGGTAAAGCTTTTATCTGTTCCGCTATCCGAGATGTCTGGTGCTAAAGATTCGCCATCCGCTCAGTCTGGAATTCTCCCTACTTCGAGCCAGCTAGAATTGAATGATTTGTCGGTAGCAGAGTTGCGAGCTGCTCTTGAGGCCGCCATGGTTCGTGAATGTAAGGCTCAATTGTTAGCCCAAATTGCCAAAGCCCGAGAGGAAGAGACTCATGCTAGATTTGTGGAAGCAATGCGCATCCGGGGGGTTACGGTAATTCGCCACGAAGATGGATCGTATGAAGAAATCATCAAGGCCAGCAGTATTGATTATGGTAGTGGAAATGTAATGAAAGGGGTGAATGAAGTTAGACGAGATAAGATTCTTTCCCCAATTGTAAGTGCTCCAATTTGAGCTTGTTAGAATTTTCGTTAGAAAATTAACGAAAGTTATAACATTTCCAACAATTCCTAACTATCCTAACATTTCTAACAAAGTAAGGGTAAAATGGGCATTGTTATTTAAGGTTAAACCTTAAAAAGAATCTCAAAAAGAAAAACAAATGAAGAAAACCAAATATAGCAATCTTTGGAAACATAATTTTGGTCAATTTGAATTTTGAAAAAGATTATTCCTTGTGTCCAAAGCCCGAAGCAAAGAATTAATGAACAAAGGTGCACGCGATTTGGATCCATCCGCGCGGACATGTTTGTATTTTCGGGAGGGCTATAAATTGAGCCCTCCGATCCACGAAATAAGGAGGAAGAACACAATAGCAACGAAGTTACGGCGAAATATAGAGAGAAAACAGTGAGAATTCTCAAGAATTGTCACCTTTTTCTTTCCAATCTTTCCCAACTCATACTCATCCACTCACTCTCATATTAAAGCCCTAAACACTCATACACTCAAGCCAAACACTCAAGAACACAAGGAAGATTGGTAAACCCTCTTCTTCCTAATCCTAAATCTCATCCATGCATGCATCTTCAAACTACAAAATGTAGTTCTTTCATCTTCTTTCTCTAGATCTAAGAAGATCACCATGGAAGACCATCTCCATGGATGATCTTCTACAAAGATCAACATTATTTTCAAAGCTTTTCTTGTTTACTTGCAAAAATGCACTTTCAAAAACCCTAAAAAACCATTTTCAAGCACTAAATCTTGATTTCAAAGGGTAAAATCCCCCTCCCCAAGCAAATGAAATGCTTAGTCCTAATGTACCCCAAGGATGGTTTGGTATAGTTGATTCACCACTAAAATGTCTAGTGATCACTAACCAAAACCTAGGGAAATGGGGACAAGCATGGATGCAAAACCCCCTTAAAATCATATTTTCTTTCTTGAGAAGTTGCTGTCCAGTAGCAAATTTCTCAGACCTCAGTCCATGGTCTTAATTTTTGGACACAGATGAACTTGGAATTTGGTGTTGACTACAAAACACTTTTTGTAGCCAACATCCAGAGCTTTCCAGACATATTTTTACCTTATTTTTTGGGTGAGTAAAACTCCTCTTTTCAATTTTTCTTTCAGAGGCTAGTTCATCAGCTTCTGGGAATCCAGATCTCATATCTGAGGTTTCCAGAAGGTTTTGACCCCTCAAATCTTCTCCAAAATGGAAATTTATTTCACACAAAGTTTATTCGAGGAGTCTAGAGAAACTTTCATTCTCTGAGTTCATCCAGATTATGAAGTTTTAGGACCCTTGAATCTATTTCAAAATCAGGTGTCTGCTGCCATTTTCTTCTGGCAGAAGTGACTTCTCAACTTCAAAAGGTTTTTTGAGTACCAAATCTCAAACCAAAAATTCTCCAAAAAATCATGGGATCAGTTTAAAGTCTTAAAAAGACATCCCAATTTTTACTTTTTCCAGTTTCAACTTATTTTGGCCAAAACACACACACACACACACACACAAATGATTTTCAGCTTGGAAGACTCGTTTTACGAGGCGCGTCGGAGTGCACACTAACGTCCTTCCCGACGCGTAACATGACCTCCGAACCTAAATCTCTGATCTCGGGCTTTTTTCAAAGTTTTGGCCCTTCAAAATTAAAATGGCGTGGCGACTCCGTTTTTTCCGGTTTTATTTGGTTTTTCAAAGAAACGCAAAAATTGAATTTTTCCCGCGAAAAAGGCAACACATCGTTACAGTGGCGACTCCGCTGGGGACTAAGCTTTTTAATAAAAAAATGGTATTCGGTATATTGGTGGAAACCATTAAATTTCCCGTTATCGCCTCCTAACACGAGTCGGGGATAAATTGTGGTCTAACAATCCCACGTACCGGTATCACCGTTTCAAAGAAAAAAAAAAAAAGCTTTTGAGGGTCAAGCTTCCGTCCCGGTTTCGAAAATCATTTTTGTGTGTGTGTTGATTTTTTGCACAGTTTTCATGTTGTTTTGGCCGCCTCGGAGAAAGTCAAAATTTTGACTGTCGGAATAATGTCCCTAACTGTCGGAATTTTCATGCTTACGTGCTTATGTGCTCATAAAAAAAAATTCAAAAAAAAAAAGATTTTCAAAAAAAAAGAAAATTTCCAAAAAAAAAAAAATCATGCATCATATTTTTAAGACACATAAAAAAAAATCTCTATTTTACTCGAAAAAGAATATAGGCTTGCACACTACGCGCACGTGACCGT
Source organism: Adenophora triphylla var. japonica (assembly GCA_022495995.1). Taxonomy (NCBI): domain Eukaryota; kingdom Viridiplantae; phylum Streptophyta; class Magnoliopsida; order Asterales; family Campanulaceae; genus Adenophora; species Adenophora triphylla. The sequence continues at coordinate 59,161 of JAFEMH010007496.1, read as the reverse complement.
ACACTGCACACTACGTCCTTAACAGGGAAATCCTTGTCGCGGTCCGTTTGGTCTTATTACGCCTCTCGGATGAGCACAGGACTACCCAAACATCCCTTGGAGCCTCGTGTCGACCATGCACTTGTCCGTGACACACTTTGTCCGAGACCCGGTTGGTTTTTAGTGCATTACGTGTCATGCCCCTGTCCGTGTATAGACCTTTCCTTTCAAGCCTTTGTCGGCATACCGAGCTCAATATCTCTCGGGTCCCTAATCGGTCGCTAATCGGTCGAAGTTACGCGGTTTTCCGCCGCGAGACTTTGACCAAGATATTGACCGGCGCCTTGACTTCGGCTCGGCGGCACAAATTATACAACCGACTCCCAGCATTGACACGAGTCATCAAGGATTAACGGTTATTCCATGCCTAATTACGGCTTAACCGACGATAAGTCAAGATCAATAGCGGACATTTATCGGTCAAATCATGCCGACTTTTCGTCGAGCCCTCGGACACGATCTTGACTTTAACGCGCCTTTGTCCGCAATTTACATCGAATGCTCGTTAAGACTCGATTACCCGCCGAGACTTCTAGGATCACTTTTCTTTCGGTCGGTGGGACCCGCTTGCCCTATAGGACCCTCGCCCGGGGCCGGTCCACCCCGGGAGGTCGAAATACGGGTGGAATACGAGGGGCTTATAGACGTAGTGACGGGGCCCACCGATCCAGAATCGAGTAGTTTGCGAAAAGAAGAGCAATCTTTTCCAACCGATTAGGTTAATAAAACATGTTTTAAGTAAACGTGAACAAATAATCGCATGTTGCATGAGCCAAAAGCCCAAACACCTACCCTCTTTCCATTCCCGGACATCGAACCTTCATGTCCTTTCCCCGCGACTCCGCACAAAGCTTGGTTTCGGGCACCGGGTCACCGTTTAATCAGGTTGGGAAGAGTCAAGCGCATCGTCGGCTTCGCCGTTTGTTCCAACTCGGGTTTCGTAATGTACGCATCGGCCGGTAATGATGGGGATAACGTTGCTCCGTCCTCCAGAATCCCTCGAACAGGACCCGTGTGGATCCAGTTGGTAGAGCAAATGAGACTTCGGCATGAGGCTCAAATTGATGACCTGCGGGGGTAGTCGCAAGTCATGGTTTGACTATCGGTCTCAATTCCGATGGCACTTTTACCGCAAAGACAGAAAAGGGTTCTCCCCTCTTCTTAATGATCCGGATACACCAAGATGCTACCCCAAGATTCCTATGTTTCCACCGCATGGGACTCACCGCCCGCGCCGACTTACAGTGGCAACAGCGGCCCCTCAAACAAGCGGTCGGGGACGAAAGAGTTCGGTATCTTGTCGGTTGTCCCCTCTCAAGGTGATGATCCCACAAATATCGGCTCGAGTGATGAAAATCGTGAACAATCGAAGAAATATGGTCAGCCCTCAAAGCCCCTGGAAGAACGCCGGAATGCAGACAGCGGGCTGGATTGAAGAGGCCACACGCCACTTTGGGACCTTAGCAATATCCCAACCGGCGGGGCTACCTTGAAGGGCAAACATATGCCCATTCCGGGACCTCAATATCTCTCATTATCCGGCGGAGTCCAATCACTCGCTACACTGTGACGAGCCTGCCAGCCAGATCCCTCGGACCGGTTCCACTCAAAGTCATTCCAAAGACCGCTCAACACGAGGTCCCAAATCCGCCACCAGTAGTAGAACACATTTGGTGGGATATTTGTGACTGTCCCGATTGCCTTGAAAGGGACTATCGGGATTGGATACACGAGGACCGTCCTCCTAAGAAAAGAAAATTTCCTCCCAAACAAAAATTGAAGGAGAGGTTCGGGAGGCCTAAGTGATAACAAAGGTGGAACGCTCGGGGAGCCATGCAGGGGATTTGATTATTATGTACTCTACTCCGATCGGTCTTCCCCCAAAGCAAAAAGGGGTAAAAGAGCGAGAGAACCTTGCCAACGACGGAATTGAGACCTTCGGATGCAGTGCGGTAACGGAAGTCCAACCCCCCTGGGGTCAACCAAGGCCTCGGGCTTGTCCGGCTCCCGAGTATCCACCGATGAAGAAAAACCGACGCCCGATCTGGTGCTCCCACTCAATCAACATGTTGACTGGAGATGGCAACCGCCACAAAAGGCATCGGTATAACCCGGGGGCTTCGGCAAAGACTGCGCCTCGCAAGAAAAAGGCACGAAGTGACCGGCTTGATGACTCTCCATCCCGAGACAAGGACCAAATCTATGATCCTCACCTATATGGGAGTATGATCACCTTCTGCGATGAAGATTTGCCAAGAGATGTCTCCCAACACAATGAAGCTTTGTACATCACTATTCGGCTCAACACCGTGTCACTCCCTGGGGTATTAGTGGACAATGGATCATCGGTAAATGTCCTTCCTCGGCATGATGAGGGCCCTCCGCATAAATGAAAGGCGCGTGATCCCATCTACCCGGATCCGTCAAAGCCTACGACGGATCGTCTCGTCCCATGCAGGGACGGTGACTGGAACTGCAGTACGAAACCCAAATGGTGCCCGCAAAGTTCCATGTAATGGATATCCCCTCCGAGTTCACAGCCCTACTAGGGCGCCCTTGGTTGCATCACATGAAAGCCATAGCCTCCACTCTCCACCAATGCGTCAAATTCATCAACCGGCAGGGAGACCTCGAAGTCATAAGGGTGACAGCTTTCCTCATAGGGAACGAAGGCGAAACAATAGCCAAGAACGCCCACGATCAAACACCGGGGCTACATCCTTCAAGAGGCGGGTCTCGCCGGCATCCTTTGGAATCCAAAGAATGCCAACTATGTCGACACACTCAAGCGAGCGGACTCAGAAGAAGTTCGATTCATCAAATTCAATTGCTATTTCCAACACTTGGAGGCGTGCGCGGCAGGAAATCTTTGGGAACACCGCCGTGATACTGGCACACAAGTCCCCGGTCCTTAATCACGTATTTGTCGGTATTCCGCAAACCCATTCTTTAGCCTCGCCGGCGAGGAGATTTTCATGATAAAAGTCGGCAAACACCGACGGACTCGGCTCGAATCTATGAACGTCGTGTGGGACGTCCTCCTTCTTGAACTACCTACCAAGCCTTTCCGCTCGAGTATGGGACATGAGATTTTTCTAGCGGCTCACCGAGACGCAATGCGTCCTTACATCCGGGATTGAGCGGTCCGATTGTGACGAAACGGAAGTCCCTGCACTGAGGAAGATCCCTACATCCACATGCTCGGCTTTCGGATGCCAAACACAGTGGGTTATGGTTCGGACAAAGAGGTGATAGCAACGGCGAAGAGGAAGCACAGAGACCATGCCTTTCCCGAGTTGTGAAGCCACCAACAGCGATGCCGCTAAGAACTGGGAAACTCTCTCGGGCCCGTCCGCGACCAAGGAGGAAATGATCACCAAGCTTGGATTGGTCCCCGTCCTTTCGTGTCAACCTTTGTAAAGTCCTCCGAGTCCCTCATTGTTGAGTTCGGAGTCTCTCGAGTCGTCCGACGGCCTCACGCCCGAAGACTACGAGTCCGTAGCCAACGTTGTATTCCCCTTCGTCTTCAATGAAATGATGAACCTTTACGAGTATCCCTTAATTGCCACTTTAACTAATGATGAATTAACTAATAACCTAAAAACAGTTAATAACGATTCACTAGATGAAGAGGCGAGACACATTAAATGAACAATATATCAAAGAAATCTTTAAGCGGGTTGTCAGGAAGAGGAAAATCGAGCCCAGCCGCCGAAGAGATTTTGACGAGTGTGAATTTGGGAACTGCGGAAGAGCCTAAAGAGAGGCAGATTGGTAGTTTCTTTGAAGGGACTGAAAGGGTTGCCCTAATCGAGCTGCTAAAAGAATTCGTGGATGTGTTCGCATGGTCCTATAAAGATATGCCAGGCCTCGATCCTTCCATAGTTGAGCACCGAATACCGCTCGACCTTAAGTCAAGCCCGGTCGCGAAGCTAAGAAGAATTAAGCCCGAATGGTCCTTACAAGTGAAAGAGGAAATAGAAAAGATGCTCGGGCGGTGGTTCATCGGGGTCATTGAATACCCAACATGGTCATTCAACATAGTGACGGTAACCAAGGCCAACGGAAAAATCCGATCTCGCGTAGACTTCGGAGACTTGAACAAAGCCGGTCAAAAGACGATTTCCCCCGCCAAACATCGACATCTTGGTAGATTCCACGGCCAACCACGAAGTCAAATCTTTCGTCGATGGTTTTGCCGGCTACAACCAAATCAAAATGGCGAGAAGAAGACCAAGCCAAAACAGCCTTCACAACCCCTTGGGGCACATGCGCTACACGGTCATGCCATTCGGACTAAAGAATGCTTTGGGGCTACGTACCGGAGGCGGCTACGGCTGTTCCATGACATAATCCACAAAGAAATTGAGGTCTATGTGGACGACATGATAATACATTCCGGAGGATCGATGGCCGCACTTTGTTGATTTGAGAAAATTCTTCGGCCGCCTCCGAGACCATGACATGAGGCTGAATCCGGCCAAGTGCACCTTCGGTGTAAGACGAGGCAAGGTACTAGGATATATGGTGACAGTAACGGGGAATCGAAGTGGATCCCCGTAAAATCAAGGCGATAGTTGAAATGAAGCCACCACGGACACGACGTAAGTGAAATCCTTCATGGGAAGACCGCAATACATAAGCCGCTTTGTAAATCGGTGACCTCGATCTGCGAGCCAATCTTCAAGTTGATGAAAAAGAATGCCTACACAGAATGGACCCCGGAATGTCGGCTTGCCTTTGAGCAGTTAAGGCATACCTTGTGAATCCCCGATTCTTCCGCCCACCACATCGGCAAAAGCCACTCTTGCTATATCTCACTGTCACGGATACAAAGAATTGGGGCTATGCTAGCTCAAGAGAAAAAAGATTCCAAAGTCGAAAACGCCATCTATTTCAGTAGCGTAAAGCTCCAAGGAAGCGAACTCAATTATTACGCTTGCGAGAAGACTTGGCGCAGGTTTGGTGCTCGGGTAGTGGGAAAATTGAAACACTACATGCGCCTCACCCGATACATCTTGTTTCAAGGATAGACCCCATCAAATATCTCTGTTCGACAAGCCTTTCCATCTCCATGAGATTGGCAAAATGGTCGTTCTTTTTGGCCGAATATGACATCGCTTATGTTTCAAGGAAATCCATAAAAGGACGCATAATGGCGTAACATCCGGCCGATTTCCCAAGTGATGAGTCCCGAGGACTCGAACCTCAATTTCCCGATGATGGAATCTTCGCTCTAGAAGGAGAAAATCGCCGGCAACTCTTCTTCGACGGGCGTCAAACAAAAGGGGAACGGGATAGGAATGCTTCTCGGTCGATCCTACCGACGAACACACCCCCATAGCAGTAAGGCCGAACTTCGAAGTCACCAACAACGCCGCGAATATGAAGCTTGCATAGTCAAGTTGGAAGCCGCCCTTGAAAGAAATATCAAGGAATTGGAGGTGTACGGTGACTACTGCCCTCATCATCAATCGTGTCTCTAACAAATGGAAGACCGTGGATCCGGAGTTTGCGTAAGTATCATGCTTACATGGAAGAGTTAATAACTCAGTTCAAAGAAATCGGCTTTCATTACTCGCCAAGAGACCGAAACAGTTCGCAGCATGCTCGCCACACTAGCCTCTCTTGTCGAAATACCCGAAGGAAAGTCTCGTTAAACCATTCGTAGTCGGAGAAGAGAAAACCCCGCCTATTGCTTCGAAATTGAAGCGGAAGCCGAACCGATCAATGATCCCCGGTACACTCGATTTACCAAGACACGAAGAATGGCGAGGCCTCTTTCAAAAACGAAGATGGGGAATATAAAGAAGGAATCAAAGCAAAAGTCTCTCACCCAAGCGGCTCGCCTCCCATTATGTCCTTTTGGGAAACATGTTATACAAAAACGTTATCAAGGCCCCCTCCCGCGATGTATCGGCAAACAAGAGGCTACCGAACTCATGAAAGAAATACATGGTGGTACTCGCGGCCCTCACATGAATGCTCGAGCTCGATGCAAATCATACCGAGAATGGGGTATTTTTGGATCACCATGGAAGCCGACCGCATCCAGCTTTGTCAAAAGCCGCGACAAATGTCGCCGATACTCAAATCTTAATCACTTGCCTCCTCACGAGTTATACCGCATGACAACCCCTTGGCCTTTCGTCACTTGGGGAATTGATGTCATAGGCAAAATCACACCATCAGCAATGTAACGGCCACGAGTTCGTCCCGGTAGCCGTGGGATTATTTCACCAAGCTGGGTTGAAGCCAAGTCCTACAAAATCCTCAATTCAAAGAAAGTTGCCCTCTTCATCAAAGAAAACATCATGTGCCGATACGGGTTGCCGGCCCGAAATCATTTCGTATAATGGATCCCACTTCGAAGGGGAATGTGACAGGTTCTTTGGCGAGAATTCCGAATAACCCGTCACAAATCATCACCCTACAGCCCCAAACCAACGGAGCCGTCGAAGCAAAGCAAACAAGACTCTGAAAATATCATCCGGAAAATGGCCGTCCCAAGGTAGAGATTGGCCCGAGAAGTTACACTTGGCACTCGGGGCTACGTAACATCGCCGAACGGCAATCGGGGAAACACCGTTTGCCCTCACATACGGAATGGAAGCCGTACTCCCAATCGAGCCGGAAATCCCCTCGCTCCGTATACCGTTGGAAAGCCAAATCAACGAGGTCGAATGGCTCCGCAGTCGCCATGACGAATTGGCCCTACCGGACGAACGCCGACCGAAGGCCATGGAACACATCCGAGCCTACCAAGGAAGAATGGCTAGAGCCTTCGACAAGAAAGTAAAGCATCGGGAAATCCGAGAAGGTGATCTCGTTCTAAAAGAAAAGCCCCAGTCCGTATCAACCCTCTCGGCAAATGGGAGCCTGTATGGGTCGGGCCATATGTCGTCCCGTAAGATCTTCTCCGAGGCGCCATGCAACTTGCGGACCTCGACGGGAATCCCTTTGTACACCCAAAGTGAATGGTGACAAGCCGCGCAGATACTACGCGTAAAAAAAAAAACAAAAAAAAAAAAAACAAAAAAAAACAAAAAAAAGAGTGCTAAAAGAGTAATACCCAACTAGGTTAAGAAAACCCGAAAAGAGCTACTAGGTAAAAAACAGTGGTTGCACCAAAAAAAGAAACAAAAAACAAAAAAAAAAAAAAAAAAAAGAGTGCTAAAAGAGTAATGCCCAACTAGGTTAGAAACCCGAAAAGGGCGGCCTAGGTAAAAAGGTTGCACCAAAAAAAAACAAACAAAAAAAAACAAAAAAGAGTTCACCATTTGAACTACGAAGACCCGAGCTCCTCAAAATGAGGGAACGTAGGGCAAATGGGAAACGGTTCGGTCTAAAGCACAAATAAAAGCCATACTTTGGCATCAATACAATTGATCAGACCATGAAAGCGTCTCGAAAAACTCTAAAGCAATTCAAATATTCATTACAAGTTAAAAGCTCTTTGATGAGTCTAAGCCCGATTCATTCCTACAACCGGCAACCTGCTAAAGGAAAACTAAGATACATAATCAAACTAATGTGTCTCTGTCATGGCAAGAAAGGGATACTTGGAAACCTCGAGTCACTCCAAGCCACTGCATCGGTCTCTCCCTTCTTCTTCCCCCTCCGAGTCTTTCTCTTTTGAACCGGAAAAATGTCGGTATTCCTCCTACCAAGCTCGGGTATAGGAACAGGTCTATCAAACCGGCCTCTGTCGGGGCCTTAGTAGCCCTAGCGTCATCCCTCATCTCCCGTAACCTAGCCGGTAACATAGGAGCCCTCCTCTCCCGTCTCTTGACGTAAGCCTCATAATCGGTCACAGCGCCGTCTCCGCTCCCCGTCATGAGGTTGGCCCTCGCCTCGGCCCTCCTCCTCTCGTAAACAGCCGGTCCTCCGCACCCATAATGGCCTCACGCCGTCTCAAAATAGCCACCCGAGTCTCTCCTGCATGCCCCTCGTACCAATCCAGTACCAAGTGGTCGTGAACACCGGTCTCTGACGCTCGAGAATGACCCGAGGAGGAAAGGCATCATACCTCCATGCTCGGGAAAGAAATGGAAACACCGAGGGATCATCCATGGAAACAGGAGCCACCACCCCGGTAGCTATATCATCAAAACCCTCCAAAGGAACCTCGCTCCAAGCCAAACTGCCTCAGACCAAAGCCGGAATATAAAAACCGGATCGAGAAAGCCCCGAAGCATAACCACGGGACCCGTCCCCGAAGCACTCTACGAGTCTCCACCCGCCAATGAGGCACCGACCATCTCGATATCTTCTGGCCGGCGACTCCGCCATCCAACGCTCCCACGAGCCCCGATCATCAAAATCTACATCAACACCTCTCCCGGCAAAAGTCCAAGGCCCGATCATATCGAGGTTTCCCGAAGAACCCCCAAACGCTCCATCGCCCATGTGGTCAAGAGAAACGGGCCGCCCCTGCATGTACCGCCGTCCGGTAGCTAACTGTCCGAGAGCATGAAAAGTCTCCCCAAGAATCAAAGGAACGACATCTCTCGCTCTGTGCGACAATGGACGACAACAACATCCAACAGAGATCGATGGCAAATCCCGAAGGAATAGACCATGAACAAAGTGCCGAACATGCAAAGGGCAAAGGCATCCCAATAGGCGTCATCCACCAAGCCTAAGCCCCTAAATCTGTCGGGAAGACCGGAAATATCAAAATGGTCGGGACCGCGAATCATGCCTCGTGCTTCCTCCGGGGAAAGATGAAGAAGGTTGCACAACTTGTCAACAAAAGAAGCTCCTCCGGACAAAGGAATTGCTATCTCCTCCACCTCCGGACCTCCAAGCAAGGCCCGAAATTCTTCCACAGTCGGAACAATCTCGTTGAAGGAAAGGCAAAAGACATGCCTTCTAGTATCCCAAAACGAAGAAGAAGCCCTTAAGAGGTCATAATCCGGAATCAATTCTTTGAGAGACCACAAGCATCGTACCTTGTACCGTTCTTCAAAGAAAGACCTTCTCTCATGCATAATTTCCCGGGACCAATCCTTGAACTTGTTGAAAAATGACATTTGGGACTCTTGGGACAATTTTGAGGGAGCTTTTCTAAGGCTTTCCATGGTTTTTCTCTCTTCCTCCCCGAAAATGGTCGTTTGACCGGAGGTCAAGAAGATATTTGAATTTGAAATAAAGCAAAGCCAGATTTAAAGCAAAAATCAAAGGACAAAGGTCGATGTCAGTCCCCATCCGCGCGGATGGGATTGCTTTCCCCATCGAAAAAATTCTCGCAAACTCCAAGCCGCTACACCAAAAAGGAATATTCCGTCCCGGTTGCTCGAAACTTGTGCAAAAACCTCCCCAAACCACCCATATACCAAACACCCTTGCAAAAAAAACCAAGGCTCATGCAACACCGCATTCATATTGCATTGCATTCATAAAATAAAATCCTAAATTATTACATTCCAAAAAAAAAAGAGAATGTGCAAAAAAAAAACAACAAACAAACATAAATAAAATCCTAAATTATTACATCAAAAAAAATGTGCATGATCTCGTACAAATCTAAATCTCAAAAAAAAAAAAAAAAAAGATCAATCGGAGTCTCCAAAGACCCGATGTCTCCCCGGCTCCTCTTGCGACTGCCCGCCTCGTCAGGAGCCCCGAAAGTCTCGGGCTCGAATCGTCCTCATCTCCGTAAAGAGGCTCGTCGGGACCAACCGGCACACTCCGATAGGGTAAAACCTGCATCCCCGAAGAAGTCGTACCCGAAGGTGAAGGCGTCCGACTCCCGAACATACGGAGACGACCCACCATGCCGCCGCACGTGTCCCCGCCCGTGCGGATCCCCAAGAATGACGTGATCCGAAGGCGTGCCGCGCGGTGATCAATGAGAGGAGAAAGAGGGGTCTCGGAAGAAGTCTCCGAGGGAATAGGAGAAGCCTCCCGTCTGACAAGTGCCGGCCGTGGTCTCGCCCTAGCCTCGAGGTGCCCCGCAAGCAACCATCCTCCGTATGAATCTCTTAGCCCCGATCACTTGCTTCGTCGCTGTCTCGACGACCACCTCCGAAAACTGCACAAAAGCAAAAGCGTCAAAAAAAAAGAAGTGATGCTAAAAATGATGAAACAAAAGAAAGAAAAGAAGGGGAAAAGGTGAAGCCATACCTTCATCCCCGGACGAGGCCGAAAAGCTCGTGGAAGCCGCTCGGGCTGAGGGATCTGCACCCTCAATCGGACCCCATCCCGGGATGTAGGAAAAATCCGTCCGAGGGTACCGCGGGATCCCAAGCCCCTCCCTCTCTAAAACCCGAGGCATCCTCGGCCTCCTCAAGACGAACGTCGCATACGGCTCGATCGCCACGAAGTCCGAGAAGTGCCGGGCTCGCTTCGGTAATCATCCCAGTCACCGACCGATCGCTCGGAGTGCATCATATCGGCGGGAGGCTCCACCGGTGTCCTCAAAGGCGAGTTCACGCCATGCCGGCGCGTCACCCTCTCTCCCGAGATAGTAGGCGTCGCAAGTCGTGCCCTCAAAATCCTCCGCCGCACCGGGCTCCGCATCTCGCCCCTTCGCCGCGCTACCTCAAAGCGATCCTGTGGGAAGAATATCATCCCTCATCCGTCTCGGCCTCCGTCAAAGGAAGGCAATCCGCGTACACGAGAGTCGTACGCCCCGGAGCTTATCTTCTCCCGGCATGTTTGGACCAAGACCGCATGGCCGGATACGCCCGACGTACGCCTCAGCCGCTCCACACCGTGACGTGAAAAACTCCAACGCCCATACCCGCGAAAGGTAAAAATCCAATCAATCCAAAGTGCAAATAAAAGTGTGTGCTCAAAAGGAAAGAGGGAAAGCAAAAAGAGAGCTTATACCTCCGTGAGCAAACTCGAAGCAAGACAGGAGCTCACAGCCTTCCTGCCGTATCTATCAAGAGCGAAGTACAACTCGGCCCAAATTCTCGGCCTCCCCCAGTGAAATATCTCCAACCGTCTCCATGTCCTCTAAGGACCTCAAAGAAGGCAAAGACCGCCGTCCTCAAAGCATGACCAAAGAGCGTGCTCGAAAAGGTAAACCACAGGAAGGACCTAGCACCGCTGGGCGCTAAACCTATCCTCCCCACCTCGTAACTCGCGATGGTCTCACGATCTTGCCGAAGACCACGGCATACTCCATCCCCATCCCCTTTTGGGAATAGGGAAAATCCAAGAAGAGCCTCGCAGATCGCATCGCCGTAGCCATCTTCTCCACTCAATGCCGCGTCCATTGAAGGACGCACCCGTGATCGCAAAGCATAGTCGAAGGCGTAGCCGCCTCGCCCCGTAAGAAGTGGAAGGTGTGGGTCGCATCCCACCAATGCCGCGCTAGAGCGAAACATCAAGCCCTTGCACTTAGGGAACTTGGACTCCCCCTCAAGCACTCGACGAACTCCCGTGAGCCCCGTCTCGACAACGATCCGTCTCGGACTCGGCAAAGCTCCTCGGCCCGCATCCGGAAGCCGATCCCACAAGTCAATCACGCACTCCACCGATCCTCGAGTCTTCATCTTGTTCACCAAGCTCCGTCACAAAACGGTTTCCGCCCGTAAAAAAAAAAAAAAGAGAGAAAATGTCAAAAAGATTGCATTTGCATTTACATTAAAAAAAAAAAAAAAAAATTTCGACAAAGATAACAAAGATACAATGAGCATAGCCCCATTTTTCTCGCATGAAATAAAACAATTTTCAAAGCAAGTCCCAATGCATTCATCAAAAAAAAAGATGCATTCCTACGGAAGTAAAAACTCCGTCCCATTTTCAAAAAAAATGCATACATGCATATCATCCATCTTACATACAACGGAAGGAAAAATCCGTCCCACTTTTCAAAAAAAAAAAAAATCCTAAACATACATACATCTCATATTGGCAAAATGCCCATTCTTTCCAAACAAAATGCATGCATTGCATCATCATTCATCAATATCGAAATTCAAATTCAAAAAAAATCATCATCATCATCAAGAACATGCAATATTCAATTTCAAAAAAAAAAAAATCACAATTCTTCGAATTTTCACATGAAATTTTCGAATTAAAAAAAAAATGTGGCGAAAATGCCAATTCTTTTCCCAAGCAAAATGCACATTTTTGGGACACTCACAAATTCATTGCAACATTGCATATCATCAATATCAATATTCAACATTCAAAAAAAAAAATTTCAAAAATTTTCCCAAAAACTTCAAGCAAGAAATCGACAAGAGGATCAAAAGGATTCGAAATATACCGTTCGGAGATGCGGATCCGAGGCCCAATGTTGCCAAGCATCGGGGTAATGCTCCTCCGCAACCGATTGCGAGAGATTGTAATGCCTCCTCATCCGGACGAGCTCCAATCGCCTCTCCGCTACCGGACCACGTCCTTGGCCTTGAAAAGCGCCTTCCCCGTGTTCCATTGCTCGAAAAATCAAGAAAAACGGACGAATTTTGAAGCTTCTAGGGCCAAAAATGGCTGTTCTCCTCGTTTCTGTCTCCCTCTCTCTCGGCAACTGCAAAAAATTGGACTGAGGAAGAAGAAGGGCGTTGGCCCCATTAAATACCCCTGACTTTCCATCCCTATCCGCGCGGATGAGATTGCAAGGGTCAAAATGACCCTTTTGCCCCTTAAAATTTCAGGACTCGCAATTCAATCCCCAACTTGACAAAGTTAACCAAAGTTAACCAAAGTCGCCCCTTGTCAAGAAGATCATCCCCAAGTCAAACGTAAGACCGAGTGCCCCGAGAAAGATAACGAGATCCCGTATCTTTCATCAAAATCACCCCATAGTGAAACGTAAGACCGAGTGCCCCGAGAAAGATAACGAGATCCCGTATCTTTCATCAAAATCACCCCTAAGCAAGAAACGTAAGACCGAGTGCCCCGAGAAAGATAACGAGATCCCGTATCTTTCATCAAAATTACCCCCGGCAAAGAAGAAACGTAAGACCGAGTGCCCCGAGAAAGATAACGAGATCCCGTATCTTTCATCAAAATCACCCCAGGCAGAAACGTAAGACCGAGTGCCCCGAGAAAGATAACGAGATCCCGTATCTTTCATCAAAATCACCCCTAAGCAAGAAAAACGTAAGACCAAGTGCCCTGAGAAAGATAACGAGATCCCGTATCTTTCATCAAAATCATCCAACGGCAGTAAAACGTAAGACCGAGTGCCCCGAGAAAGATAACGAGATCCCGTATCTTTCATCAAAATCACCCCCGGCAGTCAAACGTAAGACCGAGTGCCCCGAGAAAGATAACGAGATCCCGTATCTTTCATCAAAATCACCCGGCAGTAAACGTAAGGCCGAGTGCCCGAGAAAGATAACGAGATCCCGTATCTTTCATCAAAATCACCCCCCGAGAAAGATAACGAGATCCCGTATCTTTCATCAAAATCACCCCCGGCAGTAAAACGTAAGACCGAGTGCCCCGAGAAAGATAACGAGATCCCGTATCTTTCATCAAAATCACCCCCGGCAGTAAAACGTAAGACCGATCTCCTCGAGAAAGATAACGAGATCCCGTATCTTTCATCAAAATCATTCCCGGCAGTCAAACGTAAGACCGAGTGCCCTGAGAAAGATAACGAGATCCCGTATCTTTCATCAAAATCATCCAACGGCAGTCAAACGTAAGACCGATCTCCTCGAGAAAGATAACGAGATCCCGTATCTTTCATCAAAATCTTCCCCGGCAGTCAAACGTAAGACCGAGTGCCCCGAGAAAGATAACGAGATCCCGTATCTTTCATCAAAATCATCCAACGGCAGTCAAACGTGAGACCAATTCCCCAGACGAATACGTCTGATTTTCCCCAGCAAAGGCTAACGAAATCCCCAGCAAAGTTAACGGAATCCCAAAAGCCAACGGAATCTCGAGTAGTTCTCGAACTACGAAAGGGCTTGATTCCCACTAGGGATACGTAGGTAGCCTATCATTAGGTCCAGCCCCTCGACCAAAACGGTCACTCCTCTCCTTCTAGCCAGACGAAGTCCACCGAAAGGCCATTTCAAATTAAGGTCCGAGGCGCCTAAAAAGCCATCATCATTAAGGTCCGAGGCGCCTAAAAAGCCATCATCATTAAGGTCCGAGGCGCCTAAAAAGCCATCATCATCAAGGTTCGAGGCACCTAAAACGCCATCTCCAAGGTTCGAGGCACCTAAAAACGCCATCATCAAGGTCCGAGGCACCTAAAGCGCCATCTCCAAGGTTTGAGGCACCTAAGACGCTATCACTAGAAAGCGATAAATCGCAATCATCCCCAGCAGAGACCGAAAATGGTCATTCCTATCCCCAGCAGGGCGGATACCCGTCAGACCGAAAATGGTCATTCCTATCCCCAGCAGAGCGGATAGCCATCAGACCAAAAATGGTCATCTCTTATCCCCAGCAGAGTTTCTTTCCAGTAACCGACTGTAGAACTCGCTCATCAGGTTCGAGGCACCTAAAACGCCATCATCTCAGGGTCAAAGACCCGAACTACGACTGGCTTGATTCCCATTCGGGATACGTAGGTAGCCTATCGCTAGGTTCAGCCACCCGATCACTCGATCATCCTGCCAAATATGGAGCCTTACTCTTATCGACGACCCCGCTTCCTTCGAAAGCGCCGTCGCCGAGGGGCTACTGTAAGTGCTCCAATTTGAGCTTGTTAGAATTTTCGTTATAAAATTAACGAAAGTTATAACATTTCTAACAATTCCTAACTATCCTAACATTTCTAACAAAGGGAGGGTAGAATGGGCATTGCCAAATGAAGTTAAACCAAGAAAAGCATCTTAAAAAGCAAAACAAAAGAATAAAACCATAAATAGAAAGGCTGGAAACACAAAAACTGGCTGTTAATTTGGTTTTTTTGAATTTTTATTCTTCCTGTCTAAGGCTGGAGCTGTAATTAATGAACAGTGCACGCCTACTGACCTTGTCCGCGCGGATACCTTTGCATTTTCAGGAGGGCTATAAATTGAGCCCTCCAGTCACAAAAATAAGGGAGGAAGAACACAATAGCAACGAAGTTCTGGCGAAATATAGAGAGAAAACAGTGAGAATTCTCAAGAATTGTCACCTTTTTCTTTCCAATCTTTCCCAACTCATACTCATCCACTCACTCTCATATTAAAGCCCTAAACACTCATACACTCAAGCCAAACACTCAAGAACACAAGGAAGATTGGTAAACCCTCCTCTTCCTAACCCTAAATCTCATCCATGCATGCATCTTCAAACTACAAAATGTAGTTCTTTCATCTTCTTTCTCTAGATCTAAGAAGATCACCATGGAAGACCATCTCCATGGATGATCTTCTACAAAGATCAACATTATTTTCAAAGCTTTTCTTGTTTACTTGCAAAAATGCACTTTCAAAACCCTAGAAAACCATTTTCAAGCACTAAATCTTGATTTCAAAGGGTAAAATCCCCCTCCCCAAGCAAATGAAATGCTTAGTCCTAATGTACCCCAAGGATGGTTTGGTATAGTTGATTCACCACTAAAATGTCTAGTGATCACTAACCAAAACCTAGGGAAATGGGGACAAGCATGGATGCAAAACCCCCCTTAAAATCATATTTTCTTTCTTGAGAAGTTGCTGTCCAGTAGCAATTTTCTCAGACCTCAGTCCATGGTCTTAATTTTTGGACACAGATGAACTTGGAATTTGGTGTTGACTACAAAACACTTTTTGTAGCCAACATCCAGAGCTTTCCAGACATATTTTTATCTTATTTTTTGGGTGAGTAAAACTCCTCTTTTCAATTTTTCTTTCAGAGGCTAGTTCATCAGCTTCTGGGAATCCAGATCTCATATCTGAGGTTTCCAGAAGGTTTTGACCCCTCAAATCTTCTCCAAAATGGAAATTTCTTTCACACAAAGTTTATTCAAGGAGTCTAGAAAAACTTTCATTCTCTGAGTTCATCCAGATTATGAAGTTTTAGGACCCTTGAATCCATTTCAAAATCAGGTGTCTGCTGCCATTTCCTTCTGGCAGAAGTGACTTCTCAACTTCAAAAGGTTTTTTGAGTACCAAATCTCAAACCAAAAATTCTCCAAAAAATCATGGGATCAGTTTAAAGTCTTAAAAAGACATCCCAATTTTTACTTTTTCAAGTTTCAACTTATTTTGGCCAAAACACACACACACACACACATACAAATGATTTTCAGCTTGGAAGACTCGTTTTTACGAGGCGCGTCGGGTGCACACTAACGTCCTTCCCGACGCGTAACATGACCTCCGAACCTAAATCTCTGATCTCGGGCTTTTTTCAAAGTTTTGCCCTTCAAAATTAAAA
Source organism: Adenophora triphylla var. japonica (assembly GCA_022495995.1). NCBI lineage: Eukaryota > Viridiplantae > Streptophyta > Magnoliopsida > Asterales > Campanulaceae > Adenophora > Adenophora triphylla. The sequence continues at coordinate 42,850 of JAFEMH010007496.1, read as the reverse complement.
TGGCGTGGCGACTCCGTTTTTTCCGGTTTTATTTGGTTTTTCAAAGAAACGCAAAAATCGAATTTTTCCCGCGAAAAAGGCAACACATCGTTACAATAAGGCATAGACTCGGTAGAAACATGTAATTGAGATGAAAAATGCATAGACACATAAGAATGCGAGGAGCCAGGGTCTATAAGTGTGTGTGCTCTCATACTAGCTATAAAAATAGTACCTCCGATAACATTGGAAGAATCCGTTGCTTGACCTTGATTCACCGCAAATACTCGGACTTGGACTTTAGGCTTCCCCGAAGCATCCCTTTTCTGCCCCTGAGAAGTCCCAGCATCCCCGGATGGTGGTTTATTTGATCTTGGGCAATCCCTCTGATAGTGTCCAAGTTGTCCACAACTCACACATTTGCCTTGTTTCAACCAACACACATCCTCTAAATGACCCTCTTTCTTGCAATAGGCACAAACTTTCTTATTCACCCTTCCCGGAGTATACCCTTGTCGCATAACATTAGACTGTCCCGGAGGCTGTCCTTGAAACTGTGAAGTCATACTTGGAATTCTTCTATTATCCCTACCTTGTTGGTGTCTTATCTGTCCTCCTCTATTGCCAAAACTTGTCCCTTTCGTCTTCCTTTTATGTTCCTCAATATCGTGCTCTACATAATATGCCCGATCTATCGCATCTCGAAATTCTGAAATTTGTGGGCCACTAACTGAGTTCGAATTGCTGTTTTCAATCCACGAACAAACCTTGATGATTTTCTTTCTTCCGTTGCTACTAAATGAGGACATTACCTTGACAATGCGGTAAACTTAGCCACATATTGAGCCACCGACATAAAATTCTGCTCTAGGTTAAGGAACTCTATTTCTTTCTTGTCTTGATCCACGGTAGGGATGAAATGCTCTTTGAACTTCCTCACGAAATTCTCCAAAGTATAAGGGGTATGGGTTTCATCCCAACTTGCTTTGATAGTCCTCCACCAATGTTCCGCGGCCCCAGAAAACTTATATGCCGCGAATCTAACCTTTTCTTCTTCGGTGCAAATTAACACATCAAAAATTTTCTCCATCGATTCTATCCACCTTTCAGCTTTAGTCACATCCGGCTCTCCATCATATCCTATTGGTTTCATCTTCAAGAATTGTTCAAGTCCCACCCTAGGAGCTGCTTGCCCCTCACCTTGCCTTTGATCGTGCATTACTTTCATTGCTGCCTCTAGCATACCAGGGAACATCTCCTGAGTTTCTTCTCTAGTATTTCCTTGGCCAGTCGGTCCCATCTGATTACCTCCACCCTCTGCCATGATGTATTAATACCTGCAATAATCGTGAATCGTCACTCACTTAAACTTAACTACCCTCCTAAATCACGTAGACACACTAGTCAAACCATAACCTAAGCTTTGATACCAACTGTCACGCCCCCGATCCATGGACCTACTTGGCCACACATTCGAGTCGCGAACTGGAGACGCCAAATTTATTAAAAATCTTTTCTTTGAATCCTTTCTAAATAATGAATATAAAAACCTGTTTAACTTAAATAAAAGTTTAGAACGTTTTATAAAAGAGTGCACAATTATAACCATAACAAACTAGGAACATAGTCCCAAATATATACAATACTTAAGGTACCAAAAACTTAACGATTACAAATCAAACCTAATTGGGTATACTATCCCTCGGTTTACATTTACATAATGTAACCACTAGCACTCTTACCCCAAAATAACAACCCACACTGGCGTCCTCCTCGAGTCTCAACCGGACCTATACCCTTGGCTCGCTCCTGTCTAAAATATTAAAAGGGACGGAGTGAGATAAATCTCAACAAGCTATTATATATGCAACAATATGACATGCATTACATATAAAGCATTCATAGTTCATATAATTAACACTTTATAATACCAAAGAATAATAAACTTATAACATCACCCAAGTGCATTAATTTAACACTTAGAAGGATACTAGCCAAGGTTTAAATACAAGGGTCATCCAACTCTGAGCAACAACAGCAGTTGATGAAGCGATTCCGAAACCATAACCAAGTCAAGATCATAGGGACTCCGACACGCAGTCGTATCCCCAGTGCAACTATAACCATCTCCATAAAGAAGATGCCAGTTCACTAATCCCATCCATGGCCAATGGAGGGTAAAATCTGGGTTACCAATGTATTTATTATAATGAACTTGGCTCGGTGCCATTATAATTCCATAACATTGCCTGACAACCAAGTACCAGCTGGACTTTAACTAGTTAAACACAATAATAACATATTTGTTTAACAAAATAATGTATGATCCAAAGTAGGGATACATACTCCACCCAAAGCATTTATAAAATAGCAACATAATAAAGTATTCTCCATATTTAGCACTAAGGCTACCAATACATGATTCAATCCACGCATCTTCGGCATTAAAATGTTACTGTTGTCTTATACTATAATTAAGGTGTGCTATGAGGTTAAAATAGTCTAAGTAATTAAGTAAGAATAGTTTAGGAAACAAGTTTGGGAACAGGGGCCAGCGCGACCGCCGTGGCCTGGAGCGCGGCCGCCCTCAGTGGCAGAGAGTTTTGGCCAATTTTCCTTTGATGAGCGCGACCGCTTTAGCTGGAGCGCGGCCGCTCTGCATGCTGTTTCCAGGTACGAATTGTGAGCCAAAAATTCAGACTTCAAACCCAAAAGTTCTAACACTTTGATGGCACCATTGTTTACAATCCAAACTACAAAACTCCCTAATTTCTTCATTATAGTTTACCCAATACAATCCAACTCTTTAATTTCAAAAGGAATGTTACAATTTTCACCAAACAATCATTTACCCATTTCAATTCAATGAAAGTTTCCAATTCTACTAAACACCCAAATTAGCAAACCCTACAATTAACTTGACTAGATTTCACAAATATCAATTACACTTCAATCAATTGTAACATATCTATATGAACATGCATAGAAGGGAAACATAACAACTTGCCTCAAATGAATATGACAATGGAAAGTGTTCTTGGCTGGGTAGATGAAATCCTCAAGCTCCACTCATCATTTTGGTGCAATTACTTTGAAGAATGGGTAAGGATATAATTTATGGTGAATTTTAAAAAGGGAAACTTGACTTAGTTCAACAATGGAGTCTTCAATTGCAGAGAAGAAGATAATAGAAATAATATGGGGCTTTCACCCACATAAAGATGATATACACCACCTATTTACATTTTTGCCCCTCAATAAGTTAAACCATATTTTAAAAATTCACCTAGTTTTCATACTTTGTCATCAAAGCACCTCATTACACATAATGAATTAAAATTTACTTTCTCTCAATTATCTTTTCCTAAATAATTTATTAACACGACTAGTATATCATATAAATTAAATAAGGAACTATTAATATAAAATGCACATCATAAATAATGCCTATATTTTGGGTCGTGACAGCTCTCCATTCAAGCATACGACAAAATCAAGGTCAAACTTCCGGAGGTCATAACTCCTTCATACGAACTCCGATTAAGACGTGCCATATATGGTTGGAAAGCTCTCGACGAGAACTAGCTTGCCATCACAATTACAAAAGTATGGAAGGTCCGTACGGACCTCTTTGCATGCTAAAAGGTCCATACGGACCTCTTTGCATCCAGACACAATTATTACAAAATCCTCTTAAAGTCCACATTATTCCCTCAAATCAGGAAAAACCAAATTTTTGGATTTCATGGAAGGTCCGTACGGACCTTCTTGCAGTTTTTCCTCTACTATAAATAGAGGGCTCCCCCTCCCTCATTTTTCACACCTCCCTCTTCTCCTTTCTCTCTCCCTAAGCCTTCAGGTTGCCCTTCTAAGACCCCTCGGGGCACTCCCGGTCCCTTTCGGTTTCTTCCGGGGCCTTCTGAGCTCCCTCGCGGTGCTCCGAAGCCCTATCGAGCGCTCCCGAGATGCTCCCGCGCTGCCCCGAGGCACTCTCGAGGTATTCTGAGGCCCCTCGTGGTACTTCGAAGCCTTGCCTGGTCTATCCCGAGGCATCCCGGCCCTTTTCGAGCCAAACCGACGATTTCGACGCACGCCGAAACTCTGCCCGAACGCAACCGATGATCCCGATGCACGCCGGAACTCTTCCCGAACGCAATCGACGATCCCGACGCACGCCAGAACTCTGCCCGAAAGCAACTGACGATCCCAACGCACGCCAAACCTCTGCCCGAATCCAGTCAACGATCCCTGCGATCCCAACGCACGTCGAAACTCTGCCCGAGTGCACACCTGACAATCCCGAGGCACGTCGAAGCTCTGTCCGCAGACCACCGGCACATCCTGAAGAAATTCCGGTCTATCCCGGAATACTATTCCATCCTCAAACACTATTCCCCAGCGGAAGACAGACACGAACCAACATTGGTAAGGCTTCCTTTCTATACTATTTCAATACATTTCAATACGTAGTGTACAATGTAGACATTCGATACAGCATGCATTTTTAAAAGCGCATACACACACACATAACAGTTAAAGAAAGAAGGGGTACCGAAAGACTCGTTTTTACGAGGCGACTCGGGTGAGCTCTAATATTCTAATATTCTCTTCCCGAGGAGTAACCTGACCTCCGAACTCAAAAATCTCATCACACAACAACAGTTTTTAAACTGATGCCTTTTCTCAATGTTTTGGGCTAAATCAAAACGGCGTGGAGACTCTACAAAGCAAAAAACACATCGAGACACATCCACTCGACCAACGCAAAAAACGGAATGCCAGATGCCGGGACGCAATCGCTGTGCCTCTCGGATCCGGGTAATTTCAGTTGGCGACTCCGCTGGGGACTATATTGTTTTAAAAAACTTTTAAACAAAAAATAAAAAAATTTTAAAACAATGATAAGGGTCAAACTTTCATTTTACCCCTTTCTATAACTATTGTGTGTGTGTGTGTGCATATGCTTTACTTTTTATTTTACAAAAAAATGCATCGATATACATCTGTGTACATACATCTAAAATTCTTCAAAAACTTCTGTTTTACTCAGAAAAAGAATTTTAGCGACCGCACACTACTCGCACTACTGCCTCGGTACACCGCACGCTACTCGCATTGCTGCCTCGGTACACCGCACGCTACGCGCACTGCTGCCTCGGATACACTACACACTACAACCCTCAACCCGAGGTGGTCTCAGTTGCAGTCCGTTTGGTCTTCCTAAGCCTCTTGGACGCGCACGGGATCATTCCAAACATCCCATCCTAGCCAGTGTCAACCCTGCATGCTTGAGTCACACTCTGTCCAGACTCGGTTGGTTTTTACCCAGTCCGTGTCATACAGCCTGGATACATACCCCATGCCGGCCATCTTCTGAGTCGAAGCTCGGAACTCAAGATCCCTTGCGCAAGCAAAGCGATGAAAGGTCATGCTAAAATCTTGACCTGATCTTGATTTTCGAAGCTACACCAGGCGATGTTCCGTCCCGAATATACATCCATGCAAACATGAAACCATGTCATCAAGCCTTTAATACGTCAGCCATGAAAAAACGACCCAGCAAATGCATAACGTCACAGATCCCTTGCGCAAGCAAGGTAAAGAGAGGTCATGTCGAACTCTTGATCAAATCTTGACTCAGGTACCGGCTCGGCTCACTATTCACATGACCGACGCATTAAAACGAACATGATAGGCTCGGTCCTTAGGTTCGATTTTCTTTTAGGCCGGTGGAAACCGCTTGCTCTATAGGACCCTCGCCCGGGGCTGTCCACCCCGGGATGTCAAAATACAGGTGCAAAACGAGGGGCTTATAGCCGCACAGATGGTCTCCACTGACCCAGGATCTAGCATAGTTGCGAAAAAGAAGAGCAATCTTTTCCAACCTACCTAGGATTCTGAGAAAACACTGTTTTAAATAAATTAAAACAACAAATAAAAAAATCATAAATAAAAAGCGGAAACAGCATGTCACATGAGCTTTCCCCCTTTTTTATCCAAAAGGCCTTCCCATGTCTAAACCTTACCCGTCACCCCCTCCAGCGAATCGAGAGTGGTTGAGAGTACCCGGGAGCCGCCTTTTCAGTATCGAGGTCACAAGGTCCGACAGCCCTTCCGGTTCAGCGGTCTGAACAGTCCACTATTCCCCCATGGCAGGATCAACAGATAACAGTGAGGGGAACGGAACCCCGCCACTAAGAAACCTCCAGACAATGGATGAGGTGTTACAAGCCTTCAAAACACTCAAGAAGCGCCAAGAAGAGCAGCAATCTTGGATCGTAGACACCATGCACTGTCGTGGAGCCTTGGCGGTTCCCCAAACTGATGGGACCTTCGTTCTCATAGAAGACGAAGAAATATCAGCTCCCCCGGGTCCTCAAAGCTATCAGCAGGTCCCACCTCCGCCAAGCTACGAGATCCCAAAGAACGCAGCAGCCTCTCGCTCAAAGCTTCACTGCATCGGGCCAAGCAGCCTTCGATATGCCCGCCTCAAGACAAGCCAATTTCCCGGCCTGCGCCCCAAGCTCGCATCAACAAAGACACATACGTGCGCTCCGCCCGTATCCCGGTGCATCTCGGTATCCCCAGATTCAATCCTCTCGCCTCTATACGAGCCTCGCAACCATAACAAAAATCCCAATGTTTACCCTGAACGAGCATCCCGAGCTGATATCCCGACATCTCAAACCTACCACCCGCCGGGTTCCGCCACTGGGGCTAATGAAACATTTCCCCAATTCCCAAACACAACCCTTAGCGCCCGGGTAATCACGCCTCAATTTCAACAACCTGTGGTACGGATGGTATACACTCAACTACCTCCCCAAGACTCCCGAATGGTGATCCCATCTGCCAATCCACCTCCATCTTCGGTTTTCATCCCCGAAAATGGCAGCTTGCCTCTGCCCGTCGACCCTCACATAGCTTGGTTGGTCGAACAAATGAAGGACATGCAAGGCAAACTGGCCAACTCTCGGAAGGACTCCCTCATGCCCACGGATCCGAGCAAGGTGGTCCCACTCCCTCCAAAATTCAGAATGCCAGAGATGGAAAAGTTTGATGGGAGCGAATGCCCAAAGACCCACATCGACACCTACATCTTGGGTATGAGAGCCAAAGGGGCAACCCCACAGCAAATGGCGGATCACTTCCAGCATTCCCTCAAATCCACGGCATTAAGGTGGTTCCTCAACGTGAAGGCGGAAAATCGCTCCACCTGGGATCAAATCAGCGAAATCTTCTTGGAGAAGTACCGCGCCAACCTTGAATGGGAAACCAATCGCCATGACCTGCAAGCCACCGAACAAAAGGATGACGAACCTGTAGGTGAATTCTACAAGAGATGGAACTGGAAATTAAGCGAGATAATGGATCCGCTTTCCAAAGAAGAGCAAATGGACATCTTCCATTCCTGCCTCAAACCATCCCTGAGGGCCCTGATCAGTCACCACTTCTATCCTGATCTTCGCACCATGGTCAACGCTGGGACTAAGTTTGAGAAAACACTGAGCATGCAAAAAATGGTGGTCAGTCCAGCCCCACCCAATCCAATATCTGCCCCAAGCAAAGGAAGGGAGGTTGCCGGAGCAGTCCATTATATTCAGAATGGAGCACTACAAAGAAACAATGGTCCCCCGAGACAACGACAACACTATGATAATTTTGGGATACCCTTGAGCAAGGTATTCGATTGTGTAGTGAAGCAAGGTCTCCTCGAACCTATGGAAAATTACCAGCCCAAATTCCCCAATAACAACTGGGATGTAACCAAGCATTGTGCTTTTCACAAGTACCACGATCATGTAACCAACAACTGCACAGTTTTGAGGAAGCAATTCAAGGATTGATTGAAGAAGGAAAGTTAAATCGCCCCCGCGGCCCCAATACACTCTGAAATCCGTTCCCCAGAAATAATGATCGAGAAGCTTGGTCTAACCCCAGAGTCTAGCTTCGAAAATAAATGACCCCGAGTCTGTCGTATTTAAGTTTGAGTCTCTCGAGTCGTCTGACGGCCTTACGCCTAAAGATTATGCGTTTGTAACAAAAACTGCGCTTCCTTATGCTTTGAATAAAAGTTCGACCTTTCTTAATATCCCCTCATTGCCACTTTAAAGAATGATAAATTAACTAATCAAAAAACAGTTAATAATGATTCACTTGATAAAGACGCAGACACATTAATGAACAATGCATTATACAAATCTTTAAGCATGTTGTCAAACGAGAGGAAAATCGGGCCCAAGCTGCCGAGAAGGTTCTAACCAAAATGAATTTGGGAACTGCTGAAGAGCCCAAAGAGACGCAAATCAAAGAATCACACAGTCAAACCTCGTAGGTTCTAGTACCTTTCTCATTCAATCAAGTCCTCCTTGGACATGGTAATTAAGTCTTCAATCTTCCATACATAAGTCTTCATTCTTTTTTTACTAGACTTGAGACATTATTTTGCACCACACATTACATTTAATGAAATGATTTTGTTCTATGTGATCACTTTCATTGCTCAACAAGTAATTCCACAAATGATTAATGCTTTGATTAATTGGTATAAGAAAGTAAATCGATAGCTCCACATACACCTTATCATACCCCACAAGAAGGCCTCCATTAAGCCATACACTTTCCAAAACATGTCCCCACTATCACCTTGATCAAGTCAACGACGGAAGCAACATCAAAGGACAACAAAATGTCACTCAACATCAAAAGATTGACCTCATGTCGACAACAACCTAGGGGCTAGCCTTCGCCCTCCTAAGCATCAAGAAAGTTCAAGCAGGGGCTTGCCTTCGCCCTCATATGCTTCAGAAAAAAAAAAAGAGCTCAAGCAGGAGCCACAAAAAAAAAAGCTCAAGCAGAAGCTACAAAAAAAAAGAGCTCAAGCAGAAGCTTCACAAAATAAATAAGGTCAAAGACCCAGAGCCAACGATCAAGAAGCAATGGATTCATTGAAACTGCTGTCAAATACGACTTGTCAAGGAATCACCTCAAGGCCCGTGCCTCATCATTCAACCTTCCGAGCATTTTTGCCAAAGGCCGCACGAATATTCATGCCCTGGCCCCAAAGCCAAACACAGTTCAACCCCGAACTACGTCAACCTGAGCCCCTCAAGGGGAACGTAGACAACCAGAAATGGTCCGGTCATAAACACATACAAATCCACAAACTCGGTCGCATCAATGACCTCTCCTATACACAAACCTTCTTTCACACCAGACCAACTCGATACTTGATACTGGTTGACTTTCTCCTCGTGATTAATCAAAGCATATCAGGTTTAATTGTTGAATAATCTGAACATCAACAAAAGGTTTTAAGCAAACATGTGATCATTGTGAACAAATCAAGTTTTCAGATGTCTCGACAAGTCTTCTTTTTCTACAAAATTGGAAAATAGAGCTAAACACTAATTTTCTATCAGCAAGGGCTTCCATACACTTTTACAAGTTTTTCAGTGCTCATACTCTCTCAAAAGAGTCAAACCCAAAAGCATTTCTTTTGTGCCTACATCAAATAAGGCATTCACACAAAAGGGGACCCGTTTCCACCTTTTCAAAAATAAATACTCCCTTGCGAGTGTACACTACGAGTCATTTCTCCCACAAAAGAGGGTCGAACTAAGTAGACCTGAGCCCCTCAAGGGGAACGTAAGCAGCATTCATTGGTTCGGTCTAAGAAATACACAAAATTCCAAAAGTTGGATGCCGCCAAGGCCCAGGCAGAAGCAAGCAAGAGATTTTGCGTCTCGACAAAACTTTAAAAGTAAATCACAAATTATCATAGTTAAAACACTTCTTGATGAGTTCAAGCACGGTCTACTCTCAAACTCACAACATGCTAAACGACAACTTAAAACATTTAACAATCAATGTGTCTGCAATGACGATGAATGTATACTCAGTGTTTCAGAAGGTCATTCCAGGCTACTCGCGTTTGGCCCTTCGTCACTCTTTCCTTTCTTCCCTCGTCCCCAATGAGTCTTCTTTCATTCCACATGAGCGAAGTTCTGTCTCCCTCATTCGAGATCGTGAGTCCTCCTAGTCGTGTCAAACGAACCGCCGCTCTCAGCATCGTTTACCTGTGCCTCAGCTCGGATCTCCTCCCTCCGAGTCTACAAAAGGGGACCTCTCCCCGCCAGTCTGTCAACTCGATTCCCGTAGTCAAACAAAGAGTCTCCCATGACATCCTGAGGGTTAGACCAGGCTTCTGCACTCCTAAGGCTATAGCTGAGATAACAATCTTGCCCCAGAATTGCTTCACGCCTGCTCCCCAAAACCACTTGGGTCTGCCCGATTTGCTACTCATACCAATCCAGGTACTCGGTGGTCAAGACAACACTCTCTCGGCATCTAAGGAGCACCACAGGAGAGAAAGCGGAATACTTCCATACCCTCAGAAAATACAGAAAGGCATCTGGATCTGTCATGCAGAAAGAAGCTACCTCCACATTGGCAATCTCATCCCAGCCCAGCAAAGGCTCCTGCCTCATCCCGAACTGCCAGGAAACAAGCAACGAAACGTAGAAAGAGGACCAAGGCAAACACGGAACTCTGACAGCATAGGAACCTTCCTGACAGGCCCTCCTAGTATCAATTCCCCAATGAGGAACCCACCAACGGAGGTGATGCGTGCCAAGTCAAACCATCCACCTTTCCCAAGCGGACTGATCCATATGCAAGATAAGGGGTCGCTGAGCAAACGTCCACAGACTGAAGGATGTCAGAGGCACTGTCATAGCTTGAAATCTCTCTCTCTCTCCACCATAATGCAAGAAAAGCAGGGGCTTCCCCCATGCATGAACCGATCCCCCATCGCCGAGCGATCTATGCCATGGAAAGTTTCCCCCAAAGCAAAAGGAACGATGTCCTCGCCCACTCAGTAGTGGCCCACCGCATTCGACAAAGCGCCGACACACATCCCGAGGGGGCTGACCATGAAAAGAGTGGCTATCACTCACAAAGCAAACACATCCCAGGAGACATCACTCCCGCCGTCGCTCAAGAAAGTGTCAAAGCTGCTTCAGCCCCCAACTGCTCAAAAGCCTTACCAAAGCCATTTCCGGCCACCATACACTAACCACAAACATTTCAAGCTCGTGCGACATGCACAGAACATAAAAAAAGGGAGTAGGAACAACCCCTAAAGCAAAAATAAAAGAGTTCATTACATGTGAATACATTGTAAATAAATACAAATATTTTGTTGCCTCTCCTCTCTAACATGCACAGAAAAGAAAAAAAAGAGTCCTACTCTGAGTCATCGACACCACCGCCTGGTAAAGACTCCCACATCACGGCGCCTCCGCCAGCCACCTCATCATTCTTAGTGAACTCAGCACCTTCCTCGACCGGATACGCCAAGACATCCGCAGAAGTCAGAACGAAGAAGGAAAAAGAAGACGAGCCATCCCTCCTCTCCTTGTCCAGCACCTGAGGCGTCCCACGCCCTCATCATCTCAGCAAGAGGCCGCACCACGTCCTCAACACCTCAACAACTCGGTCAGAGGTGCCCCACGGCCTCAAACATTTCAACAATTTCAGACAGAGGTGCCACCTCACCCTCACCACAAGTTCAGACAGAGGCGCCACCTCGCCCTCACCCCAAGTTCTGACAGAGGAGCCACCTCGCCCTCACCGCAAGTCCAGACAGAGGCGCCACCTCGCCCTCACGGCAAGTCCAAACAGAGGCGCCACCTTGCCCTCACCAAGTTCAGACAGAGGCGCCACCTCGCCCTCACCGCAAGTTCAGACAGAGGCGTCACCTCGCCCTCACCGCAAGTTCAGACAGAGGCGCCACCTCGCCCTCAACGCTTCATCATCTCAGCCAGAGGCGCCACCACGTCCTCATCATCTCAGCCAGAGGCGCCCCACGTCCTCATTATCTCCGTTAGAGGCATACCACGTCCTCAACTTCCTCCTCACAAAGGCCCTTCCTCTTGCATGTAAACACAACAAAGGTATGGAAAAAATCATACTTATGTCTTTAAATATTTCCTCTGTTACCTCGTAGTGAGATACGTCCCCCTGTCTCTCTGATAGATATCTCATATCTTTTAGTAAGATTATCAATCTTTTGGTAAGATTGATCATCCTTCACATAGGGTAGATATCTTTTAGTAAGATTATCCATCTTTTAGTAAGATTAGCTATCTTTTCGTAAGATTAGCCATCTCTCAATTTAGGGTAGACACCCCCAAATAGTCTCACATAGGGTAGACATCCCCAAAAAATCTCACTTAGGTCCAGACGCCATAAAAGAGTCTCAACTTAGGTCCAGATGCCTTAGAATAGTCTCAACTTAGGGTAGACACCCCCAAACAGTCTCACTTAAGCCCAGATGTCTTAGAACAGTCTCACCTAGGGTGTAGACACCTTCAAAGAAACTCAAATTAGATACTCCTCGCCTTTCCCGGCCGTCATCGTAAGTCCGGATCTCTCCCACTAAACGACAAAACAAACCTCAAGGCCCAAACGCCTTCAAAACGCAAAACATAAAAGTCAAAATGGCCATCAATGTAAGACCGTACGGAAATACATATCCCCCAGCACCGGTCGTCATCATAAGCCCGAACCCCAAGGCACAAACGCCTTCAAAACACGAATCTCAAGGCGCAAACGCCTCCATACTCACAATTTCACCATCACCAGCATTCTCTATAGCCCGGAAGGCTTTAAACTACCCGATCCGGAAGACCGCATAAATTACACAAATCATTAACCGTAGCTCGAAAGGCTTTTATTATCCGGTCGGGAAGACCATATAAATTTTCCCAAATCACTATCCGTAGCCCGAAAGGCTTTAAATTACCCGATCCGGAAGACCATATAAATTTCCAAAGCATCGTCCTCATAACAACACAACCAGAGGACATAACATGTCCTCCTACATCACAACTCATCTTTTAGTGAGATTACCCATTTTTTCGTGAGATTATCCATCTTTTCGTGAGATTATCCATTTTTTCGTGAGATTACCCATCTTTTCGTGAGATTACCCATCTTTTCGTGAGATTATCCATCTTTTAGTAAGATTACCCATCTTTTCGTGAGATTACCCACCTTTTCGGGAGATTACCCATCTTCTAGTAAGATCGCACACCTTAGGATGCCACCACGTCCTCACAACCGACCTGAACGGTCACCTTAGGACATCACCACGTCCTCACAGTCGACCTTAGCGGTCACATCACCTCAGGACACCACCACGTCCTCAAAACTGACATGAACGGTCACCTTAGGACACCACAACGTCCTCACAGTCGACCTTAGCGGTCACATCACCGACAGGACACTGACACGTCCACGCACTCACACGAACTATGATCAGGCTTGATTTCCGCTTAGGGATATGTAGGAATCTTATTACAGGGTCCAGCCAACTGACCTAAACGGTCACACAAAAGGACACTGCCACGTCCTCACAAACTAGACTACACGATCACATCCTCTCCCAGCAAGCGATCTAGATCAGGACCCATATCTTATCGATGACCCCACTTCCTTCATAAGTGACGTCGCCGAGGGGCTTCTGTAAGTACCCCAATCTGGACCGCTCTCCATCCAAGCATACGACAAAATCAAGGGCAAACTTTCGGAGGTCATAACTCCATCATACGAACTCCGATTGAGACGTGCCATATATGGTTGGAAAGCTCTCGACGAGAACTAGCTTGCCATCACAATTACAAAAGCATGGAAGGTTCGTACGAACCTCTTTGCATGCTAAAAGGTCCGTACGGACCTCTTTGCATCCAGACACAATTATTACAAAATCCTCTTAAAGCCTACATTATTCCCTCAAATCAGGAAAAACCAAATTTCTGGATTTCATGGAAGGTCCGTACGGACCTTATTGTAGTTTTTCCTCTACTATAAATAGAGGGCTCTCCCTCCCTCATTTTTTACACCTCCCTCTTCTCCTCTTTCCCTAAGCCTTCAGGCTGTCCTTCTAAGATCCCTCGGGGCACTCCCGGTCCCTTTCAGTTCCTTTCGGGGCCTTTCGAGCTCCCTTGCGGTGCTCCGAAGCCCTACCGAGCGCTCCCGAGACGCTCCCGTGCTGCCCCGAGGCACTCTCGAGGTATTTTGAGGCCCCTCGTGGTACTCCGAAGCCTTGCCTGGTCTCTCCCGAGGCGTCCCGGCCCTTTTCGAGCCAAACCGACGATTCCGACGCACGCCGGAACTCTGTCCGAACGCAACCGACGATCCCGACGCACGCCGAAACTCTGCCCAAACGCAACCGACGATCCCGACGCACGCCGAACCTCTGCCCGAATCCAGTCAACGATCCCTGCGATCCCAACGCACGTCGAAACTCTGCCCGAGTGCACACCTGACAATCCCGAGGCACGCCGAAGCTCTGTCCGCAGACTACCGGCACATCCCAAAGCAATTTCGGTCTATCCCGAAACACTATTTCATCCTCAAACACTATTCTCCAGCGAAAGACAGACACGAACCAACATTGGTAAGGATTTCTTCCTATACTATTTCAATACATTTCAATAAGTAGTGTACAATGTAGACATCCGATACATCATGCATTTTTAAAAGCGCATACACACACACACAACAGTTAAAGAAAGAAGGGGTATCGAAAGACTCGTTTTTACGAGACGACTCAGGTGGGCTCTAATATTCTAATATTCTCTTCCCGAGGAGTAACCTGACCTCCGAACTCAAAAATCTCATCACACAACAACAGTTTTTAAACTGATGCCTTTTCTCAATGTTTTGGGCTAAATCAAAACGGCGTGGTGACTCTACAAAGCAAAAAATACAGCGAGACACCTCCACTCGACCAACGCAAAAAACGAAATGCCAGATGTCGGGGCGCAATTGCTGCGCCTCTTGAATCTGGGTAATTTCAGCTAGCATCTTGAAAATAATACTCCCTCCGTCCCAGACCAAGGGTTCATCTTTCCCTTTTGGTCTGTCCCAGACCAAGAGTTCATATCCATAAATGGCAAATTTTTGAATATATTTATACCCTTATCAACTCCATATATTTACAAAAAAACCATTCATTATACCCTTATACATTCTCTCTCATATTTTCTACCACACATTTAACTACTATTCCTCCCACTCATTCTCTCTCCTATTAAATATTTTTAACTTTTACATTCTCTCTCCTATTCCCTACCACATATTTAACTTTTACATTCTCTCTCTTATTTCCTACCACACATTTAACTACTATTTCCTATCTCACATTTAACTTTTATTCATTTTTAAATTTTTTTTTTAAAAAGCGTGAAATTCACCCCATATATCCATGGTCTGGGATGGAGGGAGTAATACCCTAATTCTATTTCTAGTCCATATTACGAAAATAACCTAGTTAAAAGCTAAAAATGAGAAAAACAAAACAAACGTAATTCTTCTTCTGGCTGACGCACGAGCGTGTTAGTAAAGTTGCAATGTTGCGCACAATACGTCGCAAAGGTTGTTGCTCTCGTCAATTTTTGCATGGACGCACCCCAGGCCGGCCAAGCACTGCCGTGCACGCATCTTGGCCGAGAAACTGCTGAATTTCGACCTGCTCATGGTCGGCATAGCCCCTCTCTAGTTGTGCTATATACCCCCTCCGTCCCACGATAATATGCAAAAAATTCCCTTTTGGACGTCCCACAATAATATGCTCTTTTCCAAAATGGAAATGGGACCCACTTCTCTCTACTCACAACACTTTTTAAATTTACTATTCTCTCCACTCATTCTCTCTCCTATTTTACTTTTACACTCACTACACATTACTTTATCACCTTTTACCTTAATTCCCGCGCCGGCACAAAAAGTGCATAGATTTGTGGGACGGAGGGGGTACACAAAATGAATATCAAATTTTCATTTAAATAACATTTTAAAATAAAATATTTAAAAAATAATAATCGGGATTGTATATATAAGTATATACTCCGTTCGTTTCACGCGAGTGTAGACTTATTTCTTTTTTCGTCCGTCTCACGTGAGTGTAGACTACCCAAAATGATTTTTTTTTTATAATTTCATATTTAATGTGACCCAATTGCAATACTAACAACAATAATCCAGTTACTATTTGATTTGATGTAGGACGGATTGATGTTGAGGAGCAAGAACAGGTTGTGCAAGTAATGATGGAGCAGCGAAGCCCAAGAGCAAACTGGCGTGGAACTGTTAGAAAAATAGGTGTGTTTGAAGGAAATAATGTACTACCTCCGTTTCGGCCGAAGTGTCCCAAATGATCAATTCAAGTAAAGTTTGACTTAAACATTAATGCAAATCTAATCATTCTATTGAAATTTTAAAAATTGTTATTGATAAATAATTAAATAATTTATCAGTAACAATTTTTAAAATTTCAATAGGATGATTAGATTTGCATTAATGTTTAAGTCGAACTTAACTTGAATTGACCATTTGGGACACTTCGGCCGGTACGGAGGTAGTATTATTTTCTAAATGGGTTGTTTGTTAAATGATCAAATTGATTGTTGGGTTGTGTTCTACTCCATGAGTACTTTGAAATAATATATTCATTTGTCTAAAATGGTTGAGGGATGAATGAGATATTAAGGCTCAAAGTAAGTGGGTTAGAAGTGGGAAATGTAGTTATCCCACATTGAAAAGAAATATAAAAGGAGACTAGTTTATATTCTCCTACACTTTAGTAGGGAGTAAGATTGTGGTACATAGAGGCTCTCTCTGGGTGAAAATCATGGACCGAAATGGGCTTCGGGCTACCGAACTCATGTGCATGCGTGTCCTGCGAACACGAATGTGGATCCAAATTGGCCTACTCACGCTAGCCCAGTTTTTGCAAAAATTTTCAAACGTGACCTACAATCTGTAACTGGCGGCGCATAACCACATCTGTAACTGGCGCCAATGAAAGGTTCTTGTAACTGCCTATGAATCATTACGAAATTAAAAATATGTTTAATTTTCGGATCAGTTGATTTCCTTGGCAGCTATAAGGGAAGAACACAACAGAGGAAAAAAACACATAGTTTTCAAGAATCTCTCCACACTCCATTTTCGTAGCATATTGA
Source organism: Adenophora triphylla var. japonica (assembly GCA_022495995.1). Taxonomy (NCBI): domain Eukaryota; kingdom Viridiplantae; phylum Streptophyta; class Magnoliopsida; order Asterales; family Campanulaceae; genus Adenophora; species Adenophora triphylla. Next base: position 25,838 of record JAFEMH010007496.1, on the reverse strand, counting down.
GAATCCTTTCCTTTGGCCTCCTGCATTACATCCGTTGTGATACTGTCCAAGCATATAACTTCAGTTCGCCGGAGGTACTATTGTGCAGCAATCGTCCGGTCAATCCGTTTCATCTTGGGAGGCAAACGTCCCGTTCAATCTCAAGCACAACTTGGTGAGGGAACGAAATTTGTCTTAAGAAAAGTGTGATCTCACACGACTCGGACAACTTCGACAAATCCGTTTACTTTTTCTTTTGTATTTCTGTTTTAATTTGTTTTCTGTATTTTCCGATTGTTTTGTAATCGTTTATTTTCAACAGGAACATGCCAAGACACGACCGTGCGGAATGAGGAGCACGTCCTTGCACGGTGAAACGACTTTGTTGGGAAGAATGCTCGACTGTGGCACAGAAGGAGGATTTTGTAGGGCTCGAACACGACCGTGCCATAGTAAGGGCACAATCGTGCCGCCGCCGGAAAGAGTTTTGAAGTTTCGTTTTAAAAGTATTTACCTTATTTGTTTTGACTTTTAATTAGGGGTGTTTTGGGTATTTTTTAAAATCACTTTGGTACGGTATAAATAATTTTTAGGGTTTTCATAAAGTAAGTTGAATATTATTTTAATAGAGATTGTATTCTTACATCCTTTCGGGTTGAAATCCTCGAAGCCATTGTTGTATTGTTTTGAAGAATATCTTCCGTAGATTTCTTCATCGAGACTTCCCTTCGGGTGGATTTCTCTTTTTCATTGTTGTATTCTGTTGCGTCACTATTTCTCTCTTTCATTCATTCATTCATTCATTCATTCTCTTTTCTATTTTTATTTTCATAATCACAACATCTCTCACTCGCTTTCTTTTTTTATTATACTATTATTTCTTAGTTAATGCGTACAAAATTTTAGTCTATACTCACGTAGAACATAGAGAGTAAGAATGAATGAAATACTTTATATACAGATTATGAAAAAAGAATGAGAAGAAAGCGATGGTGAATTTCAACTTGAGCATTGACATATTAATCTCGTAATGATTTAGTAGCAGTAGTGGTTGTCAATGGAAAATGACGTTATTGAGATTTTCTAAATTTTCATTTGATTCAAAACGCTACTTTAAGAAAATTTTACTGTTGACTTTTTCCCTATTGTTTGCTTTCTTTTTTCTAAGGCTGTTTTTCTTCTACTTTTTTTCAATGGTGTGGTTTGGGATTGAAAATGAAAACTAGTGTAATATAATTATAAACAAATCCCACAACTCTCCACTCACCGACAATTATCTTCCCGTCAGTTTGAAATCAGATAACATCTCCATCAAACTTTTAACACAAAATCCGGGAAGAAATGCGTTTTTTCGTAATTTATGGAGAAACGGGGCTCGACTTGTCGCGCGACAATGCAGGCCAAGGCTTCTGGATATCCAGAAGTTTATGAAAGTGATATCCAGAAACCTTCAAAATGAATATCCAGAAACTTTCAAAATGTTTCTGGATATTCATTTGATGGTTTCTGGATATACATTTGAAGATTTCTCGATATCCGTAAGTTTTCAATGAATATCCGTAAACTTTCAAAATGCTTTCGGGATATTCATTCGATGGTTTCTGGATATACATTTGAAGGTTTCTCGATATCCGTAAAACCTTCAATAAGCAATTTCTGGTCTTGGCCTGGATTTGGCTTCAAATCTATTTTTCCGATATCCGTCCCCAAAGGCTTCGGTATCCGTTTCCAAAGCTTCTCGGATATCCGAGAACCCTTTCGAGACTCGATATCCGTAATTTTTTTTCGATTATCAAACGCATAGCTTCGGCTATTAAAAACACGTTTCTCCATATTTATGGAGAAACGCGTTTCTCACAGACCTACTCGATAAGTAAAGTGACAAAATAAATACATGAGGACAAAAACGCGAGGAAACTTTATTTTAATTTACATGTCTCAAAATTTATAACTATTTAGAGGGATTCTTTTATTAGTTAGTATATTATATATATATATATATATATATATATATATCTATATATATATATATATATATACACACTCCCTTGTCCACCCTCACTTCAGCAGCCTTTATTTCCATTTTGGCGAAAATGCCATCTCGGCTCACTTGACACTTCCCAAGAAATAGCCTAGCTTTTATAAGTTTATATTGCTCTACCCGCACGCTTAATTCTCTCTCTTCATTTTCCACTATTCAATTTATTCAACCAACACTTATTATTTACCCCACTCATTCTCTCTCTTCATTTTCTACCACACATTTCTTTTTATTTTTATTCTTTTTCTTAGTTCTCGTGCCCGCCTCAAGAGTGTCAAGTGAGGTGGGACGGAGGAGTATATATATATATATATATATATATATATATATATATATATATATATATATATATATATATATATATATATATATAAGTAAAGAGTGCAATTTGTTGACGACAAGCTTGAGATTGAAGATTGCCTTGACAATAAGAAATATGAAGATGTTGTAGTAAAATTGCATCACAATATTTCTGTTTGTCATAAAATCTCCGAAAGTAATAATATGTTGAATTATGGATATGTAAAGAAAAATGTTGCTTTTCTTGTGGTGTTGTATTTTGTTGTCTTCCTTACTTACTTTTACTGAGTAATCTATAGTATAAATGAGGGAATGGGTGAACAGGTTGGAATGAATAGTTTTGAAATGGCTTAGAAATTCTCATTTTGCCCTCACTATTTTTGTCCACTTTCCCATTTTGCCTCCTTAAAAAAAAAAAAATTTTTTAGATTAAAAAAAAAAAAAAAAAAAAAAAAAAAACCACGGGCTTAATTAAAAAATAATAATAAAAAAAATAACGTGTCCTCGGATACGGGCTTATTCTCGAAGTTATAATTAAGGGGCAATTACCAATTAGTCCCTAATTCTAATGAATTCAACCAACTAATCTATGTAATATTTGGAATCACGACCATTTGGTCACACTGGCTTACTAATATACACGTGTGTCCCTTTATAAACAACGAAAACTACAATTTTGCCACTGCGAGTAATTGACACTTATGCCATTCGGTGAAGCTACACGTGTCCACAATCGTGTATAAGTGAAAATCGATCGTTTTACAAGAAACCCTCATTTCAAGTTTGGCGCTCTCTCTCTTCTACTTTTCTCTCTCTGCAACCTCCATTGAAGGTCCTTCACTCTTCGTCATCTGTTCTTCAAATACATCGCAAAATCGAGAAAGGTAATGCTCACAAAAACTCACATGCTAATCTGGAAGTTCATTACATTGTTTCGGCAACGGAGTTTTTACTAAATTTTTAGGGTTAAAAATTTTTTTCTTCTATATTTATTTTTGAAATTTTTGGAATGAACTTCAAAATTTTGAAATTAAGTTCATAGTTCTTTATCAAAAGGTAATGCTCACTGTGAAAATGCACATGTCGAAGAGTACATTGTTGTTTCGAACGGTGTTTTTACCAAATTTTAGGGTTCGAAATTTTTTCTTTAAAAAATTTTGGAATGAACTTCAAAATTTTAAAATTAAGTTCATAGTTGTTTATCAAAAGGTAATTCTTATGAAAATCTGAATCCAAGTACATTGTTGTTTCGAACGGTGTTTTTACCAAATTTTAGGGTTCAAAATTTTTTCTTCTATATTTATTTTGAAAATTTTGAAATTATGTTCATAGTTGTTTTTGTCATCTGTTAGATCTGTGTTTTTGTTAAGTTCACTGTTGTTTTTGTCTTATATTGGCATTTATTGAGATTATGAAGCTATTTGTTAAAATTTTGCATGTATTTAGTGCCTCCAAATTTGTTACATTTATAGTTGTTTTTGTTAAGTTCACTGTTGCTTTTGCCTTATGTTGGCATTTATTGAGATTATGAAGCTATTTGACAAATTTTGCATACGTTTAGTGCCTCCAAATTTGTTAAGTTTGTAGTTGTTTTTATTAAGTTCAGTGTTGTTTTTGCTTTATGTTGGCATTTAGTGAGATTATGAAACTATATTAAAAAATTTGCATGCCTTTAGTGCTTCCAAATTTGTTAAGTTTGCAGCTTGTTTTTGTTAAGTTCACTTCATTATTTTTGCCTTATGTTGGCATTTAGTAAGATTATGAAGCTATTTGATAAATTTTTGCATGCCTTTAGTGCCTTCAAATTTGTTAAGTTTACAGTTGTTTTTGTTAAAGTCACTGTTATTTTTGTCATATGTTGCCATTTAGTGAGATTATGAACATATTTGACAAATTTTGCATACATTTAGTGCCTCCAAATTTGTTAAGTTTGCAGTTATTTTTATTAAGTTCAGTGTTGTTTTTGCCTTATGTTGGCATTTAGTGAGATTATGAAGCTATTTGATAAATTTTGTATGCCTTTAGTGCTTCCAAATTTGTTAAGTTTGCAGTTGTTTTTTTTAAGTTCACTATTATTTTTGCCTTATGTTGACATTTAGTGAGATTATGAAGCTATTTGATAAATTTTGCATGCCTTTAGTGCCTCCAAATTTGTTAAGTTTGCAGTTGTTTTTGTTAAGTTCACTGTAATTTTTGTCATATGTTGACATTTAGTGAGATTATAAACCTATATGATAAATTTTGCATGCCTTTAGTGCCTCCAAATTTGTTAAGTTTGCAGTTGTTTTTGTTAAGTTCAGTGTTGTTTTTGCCTTATGTTGGCATTTAGTGAGATTATGAAGCTATTTCATAAATTTTGCATGCCTTTAGTGCTACCAAATTTGTTAAGTTTGCAGTTGTTTTTGTTAAGTTCACTGTTGTTTTTGCCTTATGTTGGCATTTAGTGAGACTATGAAGCTATTTGATAAATTTTGCATGCCTTTAGTGCTTCCAAATTTGTTAAGTTTGCAGTTGTTTTTGTTAAGTTCATCGCATTGTTTTTACCTTATGTTGGCATTTAGTTAGATTATAAACCTATATGATAAATTTTGCATGCCTTTAGTGCTTCCAAATTTGTTAAGTTTCTTGTTGTTTTTGTTAAGTTTCTTTGTTGCTTTTGTCTTATGTTGGCATTTAGTGAGATTATGAAGTTATTTGATAAATTTTGCATGCCTTTAGTGCTTTCAAATTTGTTAAGTTTGCGCTTTTTTTTTTTTTTTTTGTTAAGTTCACTTTGTTATTTTTTGCCTTATGTTGGCATTTGCTTGAGATTACGTAGCTATTTAATAAATTTTGTATGCATTTAGTGCCTCCAAATTTATTAATTTTATAGTTGTTTTTGTTATGTTATTGTGTTTGTAGATGGGTAAGAAGCGAGGCTATGAGGTATAAACCATTTGGAAAAAATTCTAAATCTTCTATCTCTTCGAGAGAACACCAACCGCCTCACCTCCTTCGTTCAAGAACAGTGAAATGTAACACCTTTAAGAAGATCAACGAGGAAGGAAATGCAAATCCCTCAACAACATAAATCTGTTGAACATTTAATTGAAACAACCGTAAGAATATAAAAGAGAAAGGAAATGAAAACCACGAACAATGACTCAAGGTAAATTTTGCATGCATTTAGTGCCTTCAATTTTGTTAAGTTCACGGTTGTTTTCTTAAGTTCACGGTTGTTTTTAATATGTTTTTTAAATTTGTTTTTATAGATTGTGAAGAAGAACAAGAAGGAAATTTTAAAGAACAAGGAGGGAGGAAATTTTGAAGAAAAAGAAAAGGGAGAAAATTTCAAAGAAAGAGAAAATTGTGATGAACAAGAAAAAGGAGAAGAAAAAGGATGAGAAAAAGGAGAAGAAAAAGGATGAGAAAAAGAAAAAGAAAAGGGAGAAAATTTCAAAGAAAGAGAAAATTGTAACACCTTTAATGAATCTTCTCTACGACTTGGACATCTGCGTCATCAACTTAAGCACGATTTGATTAATTATTTCTTTAACGGGGAGTCCACGAGCTTCTCTGTGAAGCCGTGAATTGAATGATTCCGGCTGCGTTTGAAGACATCTCACCATAACGTTTGCCTTCAAAGTATGCATTTGCATAATTAGGCAGTGGAAGGTTAGCAAGAAATTCACGGACCTTGGGGCCCTTGCCGTCGTTCCTCATTTCTTCAATCAAAGTATGAAAATTTTCTTTTGTTGGAGCTCTGCCCAGCGAAAGAGTTTTTGAACCATTTTTTGCCGCAAATTTACGTAACAATCCCTTCATTTTTATCCCTCAAATTATTCTCTCAAATGACATAGGCAAAAAGAATGATGGCTCACGAGGCATAACGACCTTCATCGAAGAAATAATCCCTTGGTGACGATCGAAAACAAACGTAATTCTAATACCTCTTATAAGAGATTCCAATTTTTGAAGAAACCATGTCCAATTAGCAATATCTTTCGAAGAAACAATAGCAAAAGCGACATTGAAAAGACCTATAAATGAAAAGAATACAGATAATAATATAAGTAATATAAAACAACTGTGAACTTATGTAAATAACAGTGAACTGAATGCAATTTAAGTAATATAAAACAACTGTGAACTTATGTAAATAACAGTGAACGGAATGCAATTTTGAGTAAAGCTAGCGCATGTCGGGTAAATTGTTACCAGAGTTTCCATCTTTGGCTGTTGCTGCCAACATTGTACCCTTGCACTTTCCGTGCAAATGAGTCCCATCGAGAAACAACACAGGCCGACATGAAAGAAAACCTTTTACACAAGCTCTAAACGACACAAAACACCTCTTGAAGTGAAAGGACGATGGGTCAACATCAAGAACAAAGTGGCTAGTAGGATCCAACTGTTTCATCTTTAAAAAGTATGGTTTAAGCTTATCATAAGACAATTCTGCTTCACCAAACACAATGTCCTTTGCCTTTTCAACAGCCCTCCAAGCAATTTTATAAGTGATTTCAAATCCATAATCTACCTTCAACAACTTCACAACATCAGAAGGACCTAATGAAGGTTTAGAACGAATATCATCAACAATAATATCGCAAAGAACATCAGAGGTAATCTTAGAACAACGTCGAGAATTGAAGACATGCCCACAAGTATGATTCCGATCAAAAGTCCGTATATAAGCAAATCCATTGGAAGCTTCAATAGATGCATGAATCCTCCACGGACAACCTCTCAAATCTTTGTGTACACATTTGGCAGTAATACGCTCACTTTATCATTTTCAAATAAACAAAGTCAAAGCCAACACCACATGACATACTTACACAACTTGTTTCGAACTCACTAATTCCACCTTCAAATCCTGTCCAATACCCTCTATCACCGTTACCCCACTTTGCACTTTTCAATTCCTTTGTTTGGATGACCAGAAAAACTAACGAGGCAATTCATGACTATTACATATACTTGAGACATTAGATGAGGACGATTTATTGTAATCCAATGTAAGAATTTGTGTCAAATGAATTTCAATACAAACAATAGAACTACGACCTAAAATAATTTCCATATTCGTAAAATCATCCTCATTATGTAATAGGCAAGTAGAATTCCCGAGGAGTAAAGGATACGAAAACGCATAAATTCCTTCTTCAAACTCTCTCGTCTATTGCAAGCAAAATCAACCAATGCATTGAAAGATGAAAGCTTACTAAATCTTTCAACCGTTGTAAAATCCCCATATTTCAATAAAACCATTATACAAGGATTCATATTTTTGAAGATTGATTAATCGCAACATATAAGAAAAATAAAACAAAATTAAAATAGCTGTCAACATAAGTAATACAAAGTTTGAACTAGCGAGACAATTGTAAAAATAGGTCGAATCATGTTCTAGTACAACTAACAGACAATTCGAATTGAAATCATATTCACGAATCATCAACGATGATCGTATAAAGCAATTCCGTTCACCAATCATCTAAATTCAAATTCAAATCTATAAAAAAAATTCCAAAATCAATTGATCAACAATATTGCAAATCACAAAGCAATCGACTTCTAAATTGATCACAATTAAACAATTAAACAAATTTGAACTCACCGAATTGAACGTGTTTCAAAATCGCCTTCGCTCTCTCTCTCTCTGTCCGCTGCTCACGACGTGAAAAGTGACACGTCAAAGCCCTAGGCGAGAGAAAAGATATATTTATACAAGGGTAGTTTCGTAATTATAAAAGATCAATAAAATTAGGCGAGGGATCTGGTGGAATATTGATTCCAATCGTGGATTAGTTGGTTAAATTCGAAATTTCAGTAGCCTAATTGATAAATTGACTTAGGATGAGGGACCCAACGGTAATTTTCCCAATAATTAACATGATAGCTGAGTATGATATTTTATCTGAGAATAAATTTTTAATCATCTTGATTTGATAAATGAATTGTAAGTTAACAGCATGGTCACTTAGATGATTTAAATTATATTTCCATCATGGATAGTTAATTTAAATTGGATTATGCTATTAACTAATAAAAGCCTCAAATTTCTAGCAATAGGTGAATTTAACTTGTTTAAGAGAATTTATTCTCTAATGAAATAAATCTACTTTGTTTGTTTTTATGCTTGAATTTTGAGATTATTAATAGCGTGTTACCTAAAGACATGTAAAACACGTTATCACTTTTTATTGGTTTACTTGCATAGACCTTTAATCTTTACTTAATTGTAAAGTCCATTTTATTGAAGAAATTCTATGTTACAAAGCATAATTAAACTAGTATGTAACTATGTTGGTTATGATTTTATAAAGCGGGTGTAAGTCTAATTTCTATGTGCATTGTTTAAAAGTATTTCTAATCAGTTCATAAAATGACTTTTTCAAACACTCTAAATATTATGGGATGATGCATGAGAAAAATTAATATCTTAAAAGAGTATATCTCTAAGTTTGAAATCACCAAAGTAGTACTTGGAGAGATACTTTGAATTTGATTTTCTTCATTTTGGAAAAGGTAGCTATTAAGTATTTGAGTGATAGTCGGTCAAACTTTGTAAATGCAATATTTTTTTGTTTGAATATCTTTTGAAATGTGGGGGTATAGTATCTTTCACGAGTACATAGTACACATGATAAGATAAAAACTAAAAATGTAAGAAATACTACTATTGATGAAATCTTTTAGGATGTGTAACACCAATATGGTTGAGAGATCTTTATGTCTGAAATCATTGACATAGAGGCTAACATGTAAATTTTTTCTATGCTATGTTCTAAAAAGATGTTACTCTCATATAATTAGAGAAGATATAAATTACACCCATACATTTAATCCTTATATTAATGGAAGGATGAAAATGTGCATGTAGTTCTAACTTAGAAAGTTAGATGAATTTAGGAGAAGCATTAAATTTAAATTCTCTAAGGATAGTGGAAAGTAATTAAATTACTTTCAAATGACCATCAAGTGCAATTTTGAAATTTAAGGATGCTTTTGAGAGTAAGAGAAATGTAAATTAGATTACCTAACTACTAATTACCTACCAATGGATTGATACGAAACTTTATATCTAGTTAAGATCTTAAATAACCATAATAATGTTTAAGACTAGCGTCGTTGTGAAAGGGTTCTTGCAAAAGTAAGAAATAGATATTGTCTATTCTCTTGAGTTGCTATTAATTGCAATATTTGTGTTTAAAACATTTGGTGAGTATATGACTTGTAAATCCATTTAAATGGATGCTATTTTTCTTTCATTGTATATAGGAAGAATGAATAAATTTATACGAATCGAGTCAGAAGTCAAGTGAATTTTGTAGTTAATAGTGACATGTTGTGGTTTGCTAACTTGTTAAAGTCCCTTAATAAATACTTTAACAAATTCTTATACATGTGATGAAATCTATACTTATAGTATATTAAAGTAGGCAAAATCAATTCTAGGCTTGACACCTCATCAATTTACGGTTGTATCTTGACGGGTGAGAAATCACGTCGGATGATAGTCAAAAGCCTAATGACTTTTCATTTCGCCTAAAACAACGAGATATACTTGGTCATGTATTTAGGCCGAGGTAATAGATGTCTAAATAGGATGTATAAATAATATTCACATGTACATTAGGAGTTATATAAATGTCCAAATACATGAGTGCGTTTCAAGTTACCAAATACATTTGGAATAAGAATGGTTCCTAAAGCGATATCTAATCAAATGATATAAAGATGAGTACTTAATATAATACCAAATAAACAAGGTGTTTCATATGTACATATGAATGTTAAATTATTAAACTCTTCGTTGATACTCTTTGTATAATACCCGGAGTAGCGAGGTGCCATTTATAGATTCGGAGCGTTTTGGAATTTCGAGTCATCACAAGGCGGTTTTGGAATTTCGGGCAGCCTGAAACTCCTCATGTTCTAGTATCATCATATCATCTCTGATGCTTTTCATCTTCTTCAAGCGTCAGCATATACAACTTTGAGTAGATTCATCATTAATCTACATATATTTTATAAAAACATAAAGCTCTCGAGACTACGAACTTACAATTTTATCATGCAATTCGGTTAATCATTTTCGAGATGGCTCCTCAAACAATCCTTCTCGGCCGGTTGCGGCGAGGGCGAGATGTGAGAAAAGGGTTATTTGTTAGGTCTTACATATTTGGAATTTGTGCAACACAAAGAAAGATTGTGAAATAATGAGTATGAATTTTTTGGCTATAGATGAGAAGGTAATGTCACACATATGTTCTAACATTATGCCATACAATCATTTCTACTAAAAAACTTCGATTAGATATGTCTAAATAACTTCTTTTTTTTTAATGATTATTGCCGGTCGATTCAATACATTGTAGCATCGGGAGTAGATTTATACACGATTTTCGTGGGTTATTTGAAGAGGGGCGCATTTATACAATTAAAAATTTCACAGTTGAGATCACCAAAGTCATAGTACCGTGTCATTCATAGGGGATGAATTTATTCTCTAGATGCTTCTACCTATCTTTGAAGAGATTGTAAATGATTTACCTCGAGATTCCTAGACATGTCTTTGCCCTGTTCCCTATCACATGTTTGCAGAGCATCGGCGATAATAAGAAAGAATCATTATGGTAAGTTATTTTTTTATCAAATATGCTTTGTTTGTAATTTATTATCAATGCGGTTAGATTAATATTTCATCCAAACGAGATGTTATTGGTTATGTCATGGGTACCTCCAATGTTGGTGAAAAGAATAAGCACTTTGAAAACGAGTGTCAATGCGGTATATTGACCTTGAAGACACTAGGTATATGTCCTTTCCTTTATAAATTTATCTTGAACCATTCCCACCTACTTGATTTACTAAATATATCATGCAATTCTAGTGGATATAAAATTAGGATTACTTTGTGGGGAAAAGAGATTATTGAGAAGGCAAGCTCGGTTGGCAAGAAGCAATCCCGGCGTGCTTGGATTATCGGTTCTACTATTGTGAAGTTTGATGGCAATGGTACGTGCATATCCTTCCTTCTAAATTCTTATAGTCTCGGCTTCCACAATTCTGTTTGATATTTTCTTTTGAATGCTATGACCCATTCTACGAGGATGTTGGTCCCAAAGGTGGCAACATGAGGTGAAAATACGGCTAGATGGGGGTGAATAGTTTGTTTAAAATTTTCGCCCTCTTTTAAAGGCGAACCTCTTGCTTACAAAATCCTCTTGCGGTTGATAATAGGCGCAAGTGATAGTGTAAAATGCACGACGGAATAATAGAGTGTAAAGCGGTTTTGAGAGGCGGTTTGTAAAATGCGGTTTTGGTGGTGCGGTTTTGGGAAGTGCGGTTTACAAACACGTGTGGTTTTGACTTTGTTAACTCCAAACACTATTTCACAATAATGGATAACTAAATCAAGATCAAACGAGAGACCAAGATAAATAATTAGCAAGCATAGGAAATATAAATGCGAGAAAGTAAGAACACGCTATTTGGAGTGGTTCAATCGATAAACGATCTACGTCCACTACCAAGATGGTTAGTCTTGGATTTCTAAGAAGAGATTTTTATATTAAGTATTGTGAGATTACAAAGTACAATAAAATCTTTTCTATGAAGAACAAATCCAAAACTATAACCGGTGTATCTCAAGTGTTTAATCTATGTGATTAGAACAAGTGAGGTGAGTGTGTGAGAACAAGATCGAGGCTCTTTAGATGCAGTGAGATGTAGAGCACGATGATTCTTGATTGTGTTAAGGCTTGATTTTGGGCTAGGAATATTTCTTGAAGTATGAAGATGAAGATTGAAAGGGTTGAGTAATTTACAGGCGAGCTTCGGCTTCTATGAACACGGTACTTTCAAATTCTCAAGCAATCTTGAAATGGTGAAGATTGGGGGTATTTATACCCAAGCATCAAGAAACTAGCCGTTGGATCACGGTGTTGTAAGGACAGTACTTGATGCAATCCTATTGGTCCACAATGACCACTTTTGTCCTTTGAGTGCAGTGCTGCGAGATAAAGGCTGATCGAGGCTCAGTGCCAGCAATGAGGTTAGGACACTGTCACCTTTTCAAGATCCTTGCGGATCCTTTCGACATTGAATCACGTGACAAGATATGGTGGTTGACTTTTGATATTGCGACGTGGATTCCAACGGATAAAAAGTTGTTCACTTCAAAAATCCAATCATTGGATGCGGTTGGTGAGACAGCGGTTAGGAACATGTGGTTTTGCTACACCGGGAGGTTGCATGGATGCGGTTGCACATGAAGCTGCACGGGTGCGGTTCAAGGGCGGTTGCATGCGGTTGGTTCATGGACCAGATTCAAGGTAGAACTACACTTGCGGTTTACAAGTGCGGTTCGCTAGGGCGGTTTTGAATGCTGCGGGATACGCAACCTTGCTTCCAATGAGTCTTGTGCCATTCTTCAAGCCTAAGATTAACCTATTCTATAAAATGGACTTAGCTAAAAAATTGAAGTCTAAGCTTCATTACATAGGGTCCTAAAGTCCTTAAAATAGATAGGAGGTTATGGTATCAATCAAATCTAATACAAAATAGGAGGGTTAAAACATGCATACCCGACAATCTCCCTATTTGATTGATGCCATTACCTACTATAACAAAAGCAAACATTGTACTTGGTAAGAACATGTCCATAAGAATTAACATGGTAATTCATGTCCCAAGTCAATGCACACGCTTAGCTTAAGCTATAGATTTCTATACTTTCTAAAAGATAAAAACTTACAATATGGAAAGTATAGAAATGTATTCGGTGCACTTAAGAAATTGTGAGTTTAAGTTCAAAGTGCGGTTTAAGGCGAGATGTTTAAACATCAATTCAAAATAGTGATTTTAAGTTAGAAAATATTTGAATGAGTTTATAAACCATAAGAGATTTCATTGTTCTACAAACAAGTAGTTTGATATGAACAAGGTTTTGGAACCAATGATGCATTTTCATTACTACCAATGCGGTTACACTTACAATGGTAGAGAAGCAAAATACAAAGGTTTCAAAAACAAAAGAAAGTTGGACAAGAATTACATGGAGTGTGGTCCAACAAAACAAAAAGGAGTTCAGCAAAAAGGATAAAGGAGTTACAAAAGAGAAATCCTAATGCTGACGCGGTTGATGATGCGGTTGATGATGGCGCGGTTGATGTTGATGGCGTGCTTGCTCTCTAGGTTGATTGACTTCTTCTTTGGGGCATTGCGGTTACGAAGGTACGAAGGTGAGCTTTCACCTACGATATTTCTTACGAGGGCTCTGAGGTCTTCGGCACATGCAGCGAAGTAGTCTCAGCAGTTCGTAGAGCGGTTCTGAGAATCGGCGGCGGCGGTTCCAACGGCATCAACGGATCTAGTGTTTCCATCAACACTTTCCTTGATACGAGTAGTGAATCCTTCAATGCGAGGCCTTCAAGGAATTGTAGAATGTGAAGATCTCATCACGAATAGCTCTTTGTTTGAGTAGAGAGAGCATCTCTACAGCGGTTCCCGGATCAACGGTCACATTCGGGTTGGACTTCAATTCCTTGATGGAGTTGTCTAGCTTGAGGTTGAAGCCTGCTTTGAGGTTCTCAAATCTGAAGGAGATATCATCATCAAAATTCCTTACTTGCTCTTTGATACTATCTCCCGCTATGTTGAGATCAACATTTATCCTATCTTTAAGGGAGTCGATTCGGTAAAAATTTTCATTCTGCAAGTCATCTAGAGCGGTTTGGGAAGGAGCGGGCGAGGTTGAGGTTGAGGCTTCTTTGCGGTTGGGTTTCTTGGAGGGTCTTCATGAAAGCAATCGGTGCGAGAGTTGGTGGAGGTGACAAACTCACTTTGGAAAGATTGGTGAGCATTTCATGAAGTTGAGATTTCGAAACGGCATCACCCGTGGCTTTGAGAACTCCGGTGGCTAGATCTTCTTTAAAGGCACGGAAGCATTCGGTAGGCTGCGGTTTTGGCGGCTTACGCGGTTTGGGTGGAAGGTGCGGTTGGTATAGTAGAAACTCTCTCCCCTTAATGGCATCAAGCAATTGAGCTTTTAGGATAGCCATTTCGGTGGTTTGAGAGTCCACTTTGGTAAGAAGGTTTTGGTTGGAGGCTTGAGGTTGGCATTGGATTGGAGTTAAGGCAATGTTTGACTCGGTGAGTTTAAGCATAAGGCCTTGGTTTACAATCAGCGAGATTGAATCGAGTTGAAGGGTGGAAAGAATTTGAAGGTAGTCGAAGGAGCGGTTTGAAGGATTGGAATTTGGGTAATTGATGGAGGAGGTTGAGATTGAGTTGGAGGGCGGTTTGAGGTAAAGGGTTTAGGAGGGTTTGAAATATACGGCTGGCAGGGATTGTGAATTCAGAAGCGGTTGACGGAGGAATAGGTAATGTTTGGGGTAAAGTTGTAGGTGCGGTTGAGGGTGGAATGGGTTGAGTTAGAGGTAAAGGAATAGAAGCGGTTGGAATTGGGATGGAAGGAATGGGTGCGGTTGAGATAGGTGCGGTTGATGGTGGAATGTTGGTGGTTGGAATCCCAGAAGTTAAGGGGTTAGAATCAGAGGAGGAACTTGTATGGGCGGTATGGACGAAGCGAGGAGGGGTTCTTTGTTTGGATGGTGAGGTTTGAGGAGGCGGAGTAGGAAGGCGGTCAGGAGTAGGGGATTTTTGAGGTGGTGAATTTGCAGGAGGATGAGAAATATTGACGCGGTTTGGGGATGGTGTTTTCTCGCGGTTAAGGTTTGAAATTGAGATGGCTGGGGTATGATGAGAATAAGGATTTGATTGAACGCGGTTTGAAGGTTGAGGGAATTTGATTGGTTGGAATGTTGAGGTGAGGGAGTTGGTGATTCGGATTGATAGGAGGAAGAATGAGATTTAGAAGGGGATTTGGATGGTGTATGGGAAGTGGAATGGGAAGAAGATTTAGAAGAAGATGGAGAAGGGAAGGTTGATTTCTAACTCGTTGAAGAAACCGCTTGGGGCCTTTGGTTGGGGTCTTTTTGAGCAATGCGCTTAACCCTTTTCGGTTTCTCCCCACGAGCGGTTGCGGCTCTTTGCGGTTGAGGAGGAGAGAGCGGTTTAGGTGATAGGGTTACAGTGGTGAGGAATGATGGGAGCGGTTTGGAGAGTGAGGTGGTGTTGGAATAAGTGTTTGGGTTTGGAGCGGTTTTGAAGGAGGCGGTTGGGGAATTGGATCCTTGGACTTTCCTTTGTTAGCTTCCCTCTCGGCCCTTTCTCTTTCCAATCTCTCAAACTTCAGATTTGTAAAAGATTGTTAGCTCCTCATCGGTCATTTGGGCTGAGATCAATGCGAGTGCCTTGGCCTTCTTAGCCACGGCCACCGGTGGAGGAATAGAGTTATCTTCTTCCTCTTCTTCATCCTCAATCAATGAGGGTCATCTTTTCTTTCATTTTCTCTTTCCTTTGCTTTTACGGCTTGGGCTGCATCGGTTGATCCATGCGGTTTAGAGGGTGCGGTTGAGGTTGGCTTAGGGAGCGGTTTGGAAGGACTTTTCTTTTCCTTGAAGCTTTCTTCATAGCCTTTCCAAGAGCGGTTGAAGCAGGGGCTGGATTCATATCTACAAACATCTCCTTATTTTGAGAAGTATCGGCATCATAAATGGCTTTATAATCAATATTGCGAAAGGATCTTACGAAGGAGTGCATAGCTTTTAGGCGAAAGGATTCTTCATCACCCCAATCAACCACGGTATTCGGGGTTGGCAATCTAAGCTCCTCCAAATCTTTGAAAGTTTGCAAATATTGCGGTTAGCATTCTTCGAAAAGGTCTCCATCGATCTTCGATTCTTGACCTTTTGTTGATACGAATCAATCTTCTTTGGCTAGTTCTCTCATCGAATTTTGGGCCAATGGAGCTTCATCTCGTTGTAGACGGCACGGCGATATTGCCATTGAGAAGAGGTGAAGTTGTTGTGGTTTCTGTTTTGCCACACACGAGACTTCCCTACGAGATAGCACGAGATGGCTCATGATTTCACCAAAATCTTTCCTTGGCGTAGTTTTGTAAAGTCTAGAAAGAGAGGGCGGCCTTCTGTTAGAGTTGAAGCGAGGTAGCATCTTGAACCTCTTGAGAAACTTCAACGGGGGCACCGGATACATGAAAACCGAAGGTGTTTCGATGTCGAAATAGTCTATGGAGACTACGAGTCCTTCAACAATTCCCACCAAACTTGGAATTGTGGATCCATCGGCAAGCTCGGTTTCTCCCTTCTCGGCGGTTTCATAAAGCGGTCAATGAAGACGGGAATAGTATATTTACGCTTCTTGTTGAATAGGGGAAGGATTCCGAGAAACATGCATCTTTCTCATCATCTCCCTTCCCGAGCATCGAGACCGCATCTCGGGTTCATTTATTTCCCAACCTGGTAGGAAATACTTGATATTCTACAAAGAAAACATACAAGTTAGAATTTTTAAGAAAAATCCACCGAGTTCCCGTGCGGTTGGTGCACACATGCGGTTAGCGATAGTGCGGTTTTGGAAATGTAAATTTCCAACCACAAGCTGTGAACACGGGTAGGAAATAAATAAGAAAAATACAAAAGTTTATACTTAGTACGTGGCATTGTAATCCAAAATTATCCCACAACGCATAGCGGTGCTTAGAGAGGAATTTTATGGTGTCCGGCCTATATACTTAGTAAAACTTAAGTAAATTTCTAGCATGCGGTTTTGAAAATGTATATGCGGTTTTCGGCATGCGGTTTTGAGACTAAATAATATGCGGTTTTGAAATATGAAATCAGCAATAGTAAGTGCGGTTTCAAAACTTATGTCATGCGGTTATAAGGCATGCGGTTCAAGCATGCAACAAGGTAAAATTTTCGAAATTTTCTAAGTATGGGAAAAACAAGTTTGAAAAATTAGGTCAAACCAAAACATAAGAACTTTTACGAAAATGGAGATGAGCAGTCACATGAATGCATGAAGAACACGAAGAACACCAAGAACAAAGATTTGAGAAATGTTAACCAAAATGAACAAATAACATGTCAAAATGATCACATTGAAGCGGTAGATTAACAATATAACAATAAAATTTTCTACTTTACTCATAATCACTCGAGAAAATGCAAAAATACGAAATGGGTTTCGAAACTTAAGAAGTTTAAAATTCAAAATCGGTACCCAAATCAAGTATAGATCATGAAATAAAGTATATAATCTTAATCTAGGCAAGATTCGAACAAAACCCAACAAATTTTATGCAAAATGATCAAGAAATAAAGCATTTAGAGGCAAAACTTATTTCATGTTCTTGAAACTTAAGAACATTCAACAATGGCGGTTCAAGAGTATGATTTGCGAGAAAATTAAGAAGATTAGGGTTTTAGAATTCATACCATGTCTTCGATGGGTTGTTTGGGAGCCATTGAAGAAGAAAAACTTAAAAATTTATGAAGATATGAAGAATAAGTTTGGTGAATTTCGACGGATAGTACGGATACACGGAGAAGACGGTTGAAAAGTTTGAAAAGGTAAGGTATGTCTTCTATTTATAGGAAAGGATTAGGGTTTGGCGAGTTGAAAGGACACATTAGCTTCACCAACTCGGTGAATCATTGCAAATTAGCACCCTTTCGGCTTCACACATCAACCAATGACGGTGACATGAAGGCCATTTAATGCTAATGTTCCCTTTGCATTGAATGCTCTTAAAATTTAAATTTTCGTGGGAAAACATTTGCAAATAAACCCTTAAGAAAAAAATAAGGGTGAAAAATAAATAAAAGGAATTTGAACGGTTTTTTTTTTTTTTTTTTTTTTTTAAATAACTATAAGTAAAAGTAAAGATAGAAAATACTCCAAGTTGAGCTGCGGTTGAGATCAAGCGGTTGAAGCTGCGGCATGCGGTTTTAAGTGAAGCGGTTGGGCTGCGGTGCGGTTGAAAATCCTTGCGGTTTGGTACACGCGGTTCAACGGTGGAATTGAAACTATACTCAACAACCAAGTTAGTTAATAAAAAGAATGGAATTTATTTAAGTTCAAGCATACCCATTTCTCCTCTAAGGAATGAAAACCTCTTGGAGTCGAGAGCCTTTGTGAGGATATCGGCAATCGGTTGTCTGTCCCCACATACTCTAAATGGATATTCCTCTTCTCCACATGGTCTTTGAGGAAATGATACTTGATATCAATATGCTTGGTCTTGGAATGCATGACGGGGTTGTTGGAGGCGAAATAGTTGAAGTGTTGTCACACATGATGGGGCAATTCCCTTCATGGATTCCATAGTCTACCAGCTCTTTGCTTCATCGAAAGGATTTGGCAGCAACAACTACCGGCTGACAATATACTCGGCCTCTGTGGTTGACACTTTGGCGAAGCTTGCTTCTTCTTGGCCCAAGCAACTAGTCTATTCAGGAAATGACAAGTACCGCTAGTGCTTTTCTGTCAATAGTACAATTGCATGTCTGCATCGAATAACCTACAAGATCGAAGTTCGAATCTTTGGAATACCAAAGTCCAAGGTTAGTGGTTCCGGATAAATAGCGGATTATACGCTTGGCTGCAATAAGATGTGCTTCTCTAGGATGCGCTTGATAGCGAGCACGTACACGAGACACTAAACATAATATCGGCCTACTAGCGGTTAAGTAAAGTAATGAGCCGATCATACCTCGATATAAAGTTTGATCAACTTTCTTACCTTTGAGATCTTTATCTAGCTTATTGCCGGTGGCCATAGGAGTATCATATGCTTTAGCATTTTCTAATCAAACTTCTTTATTAGCTCCTTGGTGTACTTGGCTTGGTGAGGAAAATACCTTCTTCGCATTGCTTGATTTGAAGCCCGAGGAAGAATGTTAATTCTCCCATCATGCTCATCTCAAACTTGCTTTTCATTAGCTTCTCGAAACGCTTACAAAGTAACTCATTAGTAGAACCAAAAATAATATCATCGACATAAATTTGAACAAGTAAAGTATGCTCATTATATTTGGCAATAAAAAGAGTTGTATCAATTTTACCACGTTTAAATCCCTTTTCTAGTAAAAATTTAGAAAGAGTCTCATACCATGCCCTTGGAGCTTGCTTAAGTCCATACAAAGCTTTTTGGAGTTTGTAGACATGATTGGGAAATTTGGAGTCTTCAAATCCGGGTGGTTGGGCAACATACACGGTTTCTTGCGGTTCGCCGTTGAGGAATGCACTCTTTACGTCCATTTGATATAACTTGAAATGCTTGAAAGAGGCGTAGGCTAAGAAGATTACGATAGCTTCCAATCTTGCAAGCTGGAGCAAATGTTTCATCATAATCGATTCCTTCTTCTTGCCTATATCCTTGTGCAACCAACCTTGCTTTATTCCTAGTGATGCTTCCATTCTCGTCCATCTTATTCCTAAATACCCACTTAGTTCCTATCACTCCTTGATCTGAGGTCTAGGCACGAAAGTCCGAGACCTTGCATCTTTCAAAGCTGGTTGAGTTCTTCTTGCATAGCAACGACCCAACTTGAATCTTGGAGTGCTTCAATCAATCTTCTTGGGTTCAACTTGAGATAAAAGAAG
Organism: Adenophora triphylla var. japonica; assembly: GCA_022495995.1. NCBI lineage: Eukaryota > Viridiplantae > Streptophyta > Magnoliopsida > Asterales > Campanulaceae > Adenophora > Adenophora triphylla. Next base: position 5,995 of record JAFEMH010007496.1, on the reverse strand, counting down.
TATGCTCGTCATAATTTGATCTCCTTGTTTGAACAGGAAAAGCAGATCACCAATCACATTTGTGAGGGTGGCTAGCGACTTCACGAACCTCAGGGGGTAAGTCTGGTTGGATTGAGGTTTCTTGAAGATCTTCAATTGGAACATCGTTAGATCCTTGGCGAAGTCATGGAATGTAAGTTGACGAAGAGGTTCTATAAAATTTGGATAGGGAATTCTCAACTTCATCTTCCCTTGCGGTTGCATCTGGAGAGGGTTCTTCGGGTGCGGTTTCAAAATTGCGGTTTTGGGGAATTTCGGTTGAGGGTCTTGGATTTTGCGGTTGAGGTTCGGGTGCGGTTTGAGATGGTTCACCTGGTTCATTATGCTCAACAAAATCATCGGCAACATTTGGAGCCAAATGTGGCTCAAGGAGAGAATGCTCATCAAAAGTAACATGGACGAGACTCAACTATTTTTAAACTAGTTTTATTGAAAACACGAAAAGCTTTAGAATGTTTAGCATACCCAACAAAAATACCTTCGTCGGCCTTGGCTCCGAATTTACCTCTATTTTCTCTTAGTTGTAGAGGACAAAACATTTGCGGCCAAAGATCTTGAAGAATGCAATGTTGGGGGTTCTTCCTCGCCAAAGCTTCATAGGGAGTCTTATTATGGGATTTGTTGATGAGGGAGCGGTTACGAGTGAAGCATGCGGTATTGATTGCTTCGGCCCAAAAATGCGAGGTAGCTTCGCTTGAGATATCATTGTCTTTCCGGCCTCAATCAACGTCCTATTCTTCCTTTCCACAACCCCATTTTGTTGTGGAACACCGGTGATTGAAAAATTGTGATCAATCCCATGGTCATCACAATGCTTGAGCAACACCGTTGTTCTTAAATTCTGTTCCATTATACGATCGAACACTAACGATGTCATCTTCTTTTTGAGTTTGGAGCAAGTCTAAATAGTGCGGTGAGAATCTCATAACAATCATCTTTGGAAATCATCATCTCAACCCACGTATATCTTGAATAATCATCCACCACCACTAAGGTATATCTATTTCCTCCAATGCTTTGGCGGTGGTTACGGGTCCAAACAAATCTATGTGAAGCGGTTGTAAGCATCTTGAAGTTGAAGGAGCGGTCTTCTTTGGTGAAAGGCAGCGGGCCCTTACAGGCGGCATGCCTTGCATTTCTCTGGATGGTGGTCGGCCACTTTGGGTAAACCACGAACGAGGTTTTCCCTACCAATCTTTGCAAGATACTTGAAGTTCAAGTGGCTCAACCTCTTGTGCCATAGCCAACTATTTTCGCTCACATTCTTAGCTACAAAACGAGATTAGTAATACTACATGCAGAATTTAGATCAATAATGTAAATATTGCTCTTACGAATCCTGTGAGTAGGGTGACGCGGAAAAGCTATCTTTGATAAAGCAATTTGATGACGTGAAGTTGCAAAGCATTCCTTTGTCGCAAAATTGAGAAATTGAAAGGAGGTTGTGCTTGAGTCCATCGACAAGAGAAACCTTCTCAATAGTTAGGTTTCCTCTCCTTAATCACACCATATCGAATGGTCTTGCCTTTGTTGTTGTCACCAAAGGTTACGAGATGGACCACTTGCTTCAACGACATCTTCAAGTAATGATCTATCTCCGAGTCATATGTCTTGAGCGGCCTTTGTCGAAGATACCATTCATTATCCTTGGAGTGACCGGCCATGAAGCGAGAGGACTGAAATGTAAACATTAAGAACGAGGTCCCCCTTTATTCCTTGGGTCTGAAGTTAGCAACCCTTTACGACCCACACACCTTGACGGAAGGAGGTTTACTCTTCTGGCATTGGATGTGAACCGCAAAAGGCATTCTGCGGCCTTGTGACCTAAGCCATCACACACGAGAACATTTATAATAGCTACAAGCTTCATGAGGTTTTACTAACTCCTTACTCTTCTTAGGAATTGCATGCGGTTTGGGACAAGGAAGCGGTTTGGGAGGTGCGGTTCCGGCTAACATTCAGCGTCTGAGAACAGGCTTTGGTTTGACCACGTATTTCACAGGAACGCTATTCACCTTTTGAAGGCGGGAGGAGCGGTCGAAGAAGAAGCGCGGTCGGACACAGGTTAGCGAACCGCCTTTTCCACCGAAGCGGTTGGAGCGGGGATTCTACCAATTCCATAAGCCATTTCCTCTTCGGAGTGCTTCCACGAATTCTTAGGTTTTAACACGAATTCTTCCCATATTGCTTTCCTTTAGGGTAGACATAATTTACTTGTCTTGCTTTACCCTTACCCTTAGCATGCTTCTCCTTGGGAATTTCTTTAGTCGGTTACGGAAATTCCTCATCCTTTTCACTCGAGGATGCACACTTTTCCTCTTCCTCGAGATCGAAACCCTAGACCATCCTTAGTTCCGGGAGGAACTTGGAAGTCAAGATTTTATCCTTGGTGGATTGAGACTTGAGCCACGAATCAATAATCTTTTGGCGATCGTCGATTTGGGTTACCAAGTCATCATTCTGAGTTGAAGTGCGGCAACCTTAGTTTCAAGGATGCGGTTTTGATCGGCAAGAGGAGTCATCTGTTTGATTTGGTCCTTAAGATTTGAAATTTCGAGACCTCATCCACGGTTTTCTCCGTCTTGTACAGATTAAGTTCATCATGAGCTAAGCTTAAGGCTTTCTTAAGATTTGAGAATTGATGGATCACCATTTCGGCTTCCTTGAACATCTTTTCATGTTCCGTAGGAGAAACCTCTTCCACCACCTTTTTCAAAATTTTCTTTGGAATAGCTTTTGAAGGTGGAGCGGTTTTAGATGAGAAAATGGGACGTGAATACGAACAATTTCCTATCTTAACGCTAGGAGTAAGTTTAATATCATCATCCAATTTATAATTTGGAAGTTTTGCAAAAACCTCCTTTTCCTCCATATCATGCAACTCAAATGATTCGAATGCGAGTCATCGAAGCGTCTGCAACTAAGCGAGAGGTTAACCTCTTCGGTTTCACCGTCACTTCCATCCTCGAATCGGTTTCAATCCAAGTTGCTAATTCCTTGGAATTCTCTTCCTCCTCGGCAACCATTCCCTTACGATGAGAAAATTTCGAAGGAAAAGTTTTCTTTTTCATGTATTCATATTTAAGTGTGGACACTCGGATGCAAAGTGGCCGGGTTTTCTACGGTTGTAGCAAACCAAGTCACTCTTCTTCTTTGTATCTGCGGCCCTAGAAAATGTTGCGGGGAGGTTTGCCTTTTGAAAATGATTTTTGTGAGAGGTTTTGAGGATTTTCTAAATTTTTGGAATCTTTTCACAAACATGGCAAAATCATCATCATCCATCTCGATGAGTGATGAGGTTGATATGGAAGGATCGGTGGTTTGATTGGATGTGGATGGTTTCTCTTCATGTTCCACTACGAGACATAGAAAGCGATTTGGTTTTCCTTCTATCTCTTCAATATGATTTAATTTAAGTTCATAGACTCTAAGATTGGCATACAAGTTACTTAATGACCAAGTACCCAATACTTTGGAGTCTTCTAGAGAGGTAGCCTTATTTACCCATCTAGAACCTAAAGCGAGATAGGAAAGTCATATTGATTTCCTTATCGGTTAAAGTTTTACCAAGAGATCTACAAGCATTAACTACCTCAACATAGCGATCGTAGGTTTGACGCAAGGTTTCGTTGGGTTTTACGTTGAAGTTGTTGTAGGATCTTTCAACGAGTGTATAATTTGTTTTCCTTGCACTCTTCATCACCTTCGAGGTAGCTCTCTATGGCATCCACACATACGCTTTGCGGTTTTGAGGTACATCACTTCGTAGAGTTGATACGGGGAGGGTTCGAAATGATGAACCTCGCCTTCTTTGTCCAAGGCAACTATTCTCTTCTCTTCATCCGACCACTCATCTTTTGGCTTTTTGACCTCTGGAGTTTCGGCATTGGTGGTTGCATCGGTGTTAGCCTTCATTGGAATTAGAGGGCCATTGATCACGCATTCCACCGGACATCTCATCTATGGTTTCCAAATGAATAAGCATTCGGCACTTCCGGATGTCAAAGTGGTCTTCGTCCAACATTGGAATGTGTGAATAGTTAACGGTAGTCATTGTCTTTGAGGTTGCCATATCGAATCGGCACACTGGTGTTAAGCTTGAAAAAACAGTGGTTTTAAAATGTGTAAGCTCTGATACCACTTGTTGGTCCCAAAGGTGGCAACAAGGGTGAAAATACGACTAGAGGGGGGTGAATAGGCTGTTTAAAATTTTAAGCCCTCTTTTAAAAAGTGAACCTCTTGCTTACAAAATCCTCTTGCGGTTGATAATAGGCGCAAGTGATAGTGTAAAGTGCACGGCGGAATAATAGAGTGTAAAGCGGTTTTGAGAGGCGGTTTGTAAAATGCGGTTTTGGTGGTGCGGTTTTGGGAAGTGCGGTTTACAAACACGTGTGGTTTTGACTTTGTTAACTCCAAACACTATTTCACAATAATGGATAACTAAATCAAGATCAAACGAGAGACAAAGATAAATAATTAGCAAGCACGGAAATATAAATGCGAAAGTAAGAACCTTATTTATTTGGAGTGGTTCAATCGATAAACGATCTACGTCCACTACCAAGATGGTTAGTCTTGGATTTCTAAGAAGAGATTTTATATTAAGTATTGTGAGATTACAAAGTACAATAAAATCTTTTCTATGAAGAACAAATCCAAAACTATAACCGGTGTATCTCGAAGTGTTTAATCTATGTGATTAGAACAAGTGAGGTGAGTGTGTGAGAACAAGATCAAGGCTCTTTAGATGCGTGAGATGTAGAGCACAATGATTCTTGATTGTGTTAAGGCTTGATTTACGGGCTAGGAATATTTCTTGAAGTATGAAGATGAAGATTGAAAGGGTTGAGTAATTTCGAGGCGAGCTTCGGCTTCATGAACACGAGTACTTTCAAATTCTCAAGCAATCTTCAAATGGTGAAGATTGGGGGTATTTATACCCAAGCATCAAGAAACTAGCCGTTGGATACGGTACATTTGTAAGGACGGTACTTGATGCAATCCTATTGGTCCACATGACAACCACTTTTGTCCTTTAGTGCAGTGCATTGCGAGATAAAGGCGATCGGGCTCATTGCAAGCAATGAGGTTAGGACACTGTCACCTTTTCAAGATCCTTGCGAGATCTTTTCGACATTGAATCACGTGACAAGATATGGTGGTTGACTTTTGATATTGCGAGCGTGGATTCCAACGGATAAAAAGTTGTTCACTTCAAAAAAGCCAATCATTGGATGCGGTTGGTGAGACGCGGTTAGGAACATGCGGTTTTGCTACACCGGGAGGTTGCATGGATGCGGTTGCACATGAAGCTGCACGGGTGCGGTTCAAGGGCGGTTACATGCGGTTGGTTCAATGGACGAGATTCAAGGTAGAACTACACTTGCGGTTTTACAAGTGCGGTTCGTAGGGCGGTTTTGAATCTTGCGGGATCTGCAACCTTGCTTCCCGATGAGTCTTGTGCCATTCTTGAGCCTAAGATTAACCTATTCTATAAAATGGACTTAGCTAAAAAATTGAAGTCTAAGCTTCATTACATAGGGTCCTAAAGTCCTTAAAATAGATAGGAGGTTATGGTATCAATCAAATCTAATACAAAATAGGAGGGTTAAAACATGCATGCAAACGAGGACTCTTGAAATATCCAAAAACGGCGGTGCAACTCAATTTTACAATGATGATTCCATTAAGGAAATACCCAGGGAGTTTATTGGATTGTAAGTATTTCAACTTTCTAAAGTTCATGTGTTTTATGGATGTTATTGACATTTAGGTAATAAAATAGTTCTGGCCGAATACAGCTTTGAATAGGCTAGGATCAAAGGAACACGACAAATGGATGGGTGAAATTCCCATGCAAAGAAATAGTTTCATTTCCGAGGAGAAGGAGTCACAACAACAACAAAAAAACTAATAAGTGAAATTTCGAAGATGCTTATTATTTGTGAGAAATTTG
>JAFEMH010007495.1:0-87654 GCA_022495995.1 Adenophora triphylla var. japonica | reverse complement strand
GGACCCTTGTTCATCCTTGCAAAGAGCATCCCCGATAAATCCTTTGTGTGGGGGAAATGATATTAACAATAAAGACTAAGATCAGATTACAACTGAAAGAAGAAAGTTTCTGCAAACTGGCCAATGTTGTCGCGTGACACAGGACTTGCATGGCAAGTTGGGTCGCGTGACACCTTTAGCCATTTGCAAAGACTTTTTGCAAACGAGATTTACAGACACAGCAAGGCAACTATATGGTCAAGTTACATCACAGATGGATCTCAAAGAATACATATATCAATAATGAACACTTCGAGAGGGTGTGGATATAAGGGATCCACACTCATCTCGAGTGTTTATGCAAAACAATGTTAAGACGATTCGATTACATGCAATACTATGAAAACAACTACTGGTTCAAATAATCTAAGGCTAGAACATGCAATCCTAATCAGGATGCATCATAATCAACACATTTAATATGGAGATCGCATGTAGGAGGAAGATAGAGAGAGAGAGAAAGGGAGAGAGAATCGTTACCCTTGATGACCACGACTCCTATATCAAGTTAGATATAGGAGCCTTCAAACATCAGCTTTAGGAACTGATATTCAGCTCAGGTGAATCCAACCTTGAGACTTCAATGTGTGTTGGATTGTGTATGATAGAGAGAGGATTGAGAGAGATTTGGATGAGATTTAGATGGGTTGTGTGTATGGGAGGAGAGAGAGAGGAGGTTTCTGGGCGTATTTTGGCAGAGTGACGCTAAGGGGGCTGGAAGGGATCCCATAATGAGAGGAGCAAGCCTCTATTTATAGGTTGCATGGGAGTGGCTTGATATGTTGCACGACATTACGAGCCATAACTGCCTCCTTTCTAGAAACATGCAAGGTGACAGATTCGGAATGCCCTTTCCAGCGAGGTCCTGCCTGGAATTTTAATTCCTAGCAGGTCCTTCCTCCCTTGGAAAGTTTTTAAAAGTTCCCGAATCGCCCCTGAACTTTATGAAAGTTCAGGGAATTGCCAGGAAACTTAACCGGAAGGCATGAGCCAGATTTGGGTATTTACAAGTACGCACATGCTCTGCAAATGCAGGTCAGTCGACAATGGTTGTTGTGTACTAGACCCACTTGCCTCAAATTCATCATGATAGTCAAGTCGATTCTGAGAATACGTATTCAAAGTTAACACCTTCACATGGGTTTACATGGGTGCTGACAAAGCATTGGGGTTACCAAAATAATAATTCAATCCGTTTCACTAAAGGATGATGATTTTTTTTTAAATAAAGGCTAAAATGAAGAAGAATGATTGAGAAATGAGTGTTTTTTTTTGTGTTCAAATCAAATGAAACTTGTATCAATTTATAGGGAAAAAAATCATGAATTTTGGTGAAAAAAAAATAAATAAATTAATTTACTAGGTGATAATTCAGCTCAAAGATTTGGGATAAAAAATCAAATCCGAAAATCCTGGAAACCAATCAAATCATGCCATGTGTCAGATCAAGAAAAAACAAAAACAAAAAAAAAGAAAAATCGGAGCGCCTCACGCGCCTCGCCGGGCAGTGAGGCGCACACGCCAAATGCGATCCAATTAAAAGCCGCCACGTGTCACTCAAAATTTTTTTTTTCATCTGGATGAAATATTTCAACTCACCCATTGCACCCATTCACCTAGTTGAAACCCATTTCACCCACCATTTCATCCGAGTATTGTGGGTAGTCTAAGGTTACAAAAAAAGCTCACAAACTTTTAGATCTTTTATGATTTTATGAGGGATTGAACTGATGTCTTTTAAAATAAAAAGGACACGTGATTCTGCTTGAGGTAGACCTCTGGCATATACTTCATATAAACCTCTATTCAAGGTCGAAATCTTCTATAGGTCATCCTTGTACCCGTGGAACCTGTTTCTACGCTGATAGATCACTAAGGGGCCGTTTGGTAGGTCGATAAATGACCGGATAGGATTATTAGTCCAATAAAAGTATGTTTGGTAGATTAAATGCAATCGTAGTAATTATCCAAAGTACAACCTAGATAAGCATCTGAACACCTCTTATCCCCTTCTTATTTATCCTAAAAAAAGGGTGGTATTATTAATCCCTGGATTAATAATCTCTTCACTATTAATACGGGTTAATCCTATCAGGCTACCAAACGAGCCCTAAATGTATTAACCATCACCACAAAAATTAAAAACCTTTACCAAGAAAATGAGATTTTTTTCTCAAATAATTCATTTTTAAAAATTTATTTTCCAAAATAACTAACTTTTGAAACTATTTCCCAAAATAACCACTTTTTGGGAACTCGCTACACGGTGTAGCGAGTTTCTCTTTAATCGGTCAAACTCGCTACACCGTGTAGCGAGTTTGGTGTAATTAAGGTTTACCGGTTTGTTCCATGTATCAATAATGAACACTTCGAGAGGGTGTGGATATAAGGGATCCACACTCATCTCGAGTGTTTATGCAAATAATGTTAAGACGATTCGATTACATGCAATACTATGAAAACAACTACTGGTTCAAATAATCTAAGGCTAGAACATGCAATCCTAATCAACACATTTAATATAGAGATCGCATGTAGGAGGAAGATAGAGAGAGAGAAAGGGAGAGAGAATCGTTACCCTTGATGACCACGACTCCTATATCAAGTTAGATATAGGAGCCTTCAAACATCAGCTTTAGGAACTGATATTCAGCTCAGGTGAATCCAACCTAGAGACTTCAATGTGTGTTGGATTGTGTATGATAGAGAGAGGATTAAGAGAGATTTGGATGGGTTGTGTGTATGGGAGGAGAGAGAGGAGGTTTCTGGGCGTATTTTGGCAGAGTGACGCTAAGGGGGCTGGAAGGGATCCCAAAATGAGAGGAGCAAGCCTCTATTTATAGGTTGCATGGGAGTGGCTTGATATGTTGCACGACATTACGAGCCATAACTGCCTCCTTTCTAGAAACATGCAAGGTGGCAGATTCTGGAATGCCCTTTCCAGCGAGGTCCTGCCTGGAATTTTAATTCCTAGCAGGTCCTTCCTCCCTTGAAAAGTTTGTAAAAGTTCCCGAATCGCCCCTGAACTTTATGAAAGTTCGGGGAATTGCCAGGAAACTTAACCGGAATGCATGAGCCAGATTTGGGTACTTACAAGTACGCACATGCTCTGCAAATGCAGGTCAGTCGACAATGGTTGTTGTGTACTAGACCCACTTGCCTCGAATTCATCATGATAGTCAAGTCAATTATGAGAATACGTATTCAAAGTTAACACTTTCACATGGGTTTACATGGGTGCTGACAAAGCATTGGGGTTATCAAAATAATAATTCAATCCGTTTCACTAAAAGGATGATGATTTTTTTTAAATAAATGCTAAAATGAAGAAGAATGATTGAGAAATGAGTGTTTTTTTTTGTGTGTTCAAATCAAATGAAACTTGTATCAATTTATAGGGAAAAAATCATGAATTTTGGTGAAAAAAAAAATTTAATTTACTAGGTGATAATTCAGCTCAAAGATTTGGGATAAAAAATCAAATCCGAAAATCCTGGGAACCAATCAAATCATGCCACGTGTCAGATCAAGAAAAAACAAAAACAAAAAAAAAGAAAAATTGGAGCGCCTCACGCGCCTCGCCGGGCAGTGAGGCGCACACGCCAAATGCGATCCAATTAAAAGCCGCCACGTGTCACTCAATTTTTTTTTCAGCTGGATGAAATATTTCAACTCACCCATTGCCATTGCACCCATTCACCTAGTTGAATGCCATTGCACCCATTCACCTAGTTGAAACCCATTTCACCCACCATTTCATCCGAGTATTGTGGGTAGTCTAAGGTTACAAAAAAAGCTCACAAACTTTGAGATCTTTTATGAATTTATGAGGGATTGAACTGATGTCTTTTAAAATAAAAAGGACACGTGATTCTGCTTGAGGTAGACCTCTGGCATATAGTTCATATAAACCTCTATTCAAGGTCGAAATCTTCTATAGGTCATCCTTGTATCCGTGGAACCTGTTTCTACGCTGATAGATCACTAAAATTAAAAACCTTTACCAAGAAAATGAGATTTTTTTTCTCAAATAATTCATTTTTAAAAATTTATTTTCCAAAATAACTAACTTTTGAAACTATTTCCCAAAATAACCACTTTTTGGGAACTTGCTACAAGTGTGGCAGTTTCTCTTTAACCGGTCAAACTCGCTACACCGTGTAGCGAGTTTTGTGTAATTAAGGTTTACCGGTTTGTGATTAATTGTTGTAATCAAGTAAAGACAAATTCGCTAGACCGTGTAGCGAGTTTGACCGGTCACAGTCAAACTCACTACACCGTGTAGCGAGTTCTCAAATATCATTTTTCCCCTATTTCGACTTACAGTCTGTTCATTTCAAAAAAAAAAAAAAAACATCAGCAGCCGCCGGGAAGAAGAAACAGAGAAGAAGGAGACATTTTTTCATTCAAATTCAAGCTTTTTATCATCAAAATTTCGTTATTGTAAGTTTACATTCATGTTTTTTACTTCAATTTGTGTTTATTTTGCTTCGATTTGATTATTTGATTTGATTATTTGTTTACTTGCAATTTAGGTTTATTCAACTCAATTTTTGATATATTTTGAACTCAATTGTTAGTATACTTTGATATTGAACTAAATTTTGCCATTATTTTCATCACTTAGAAAAAGTTTTATGTGGGGGAGAAGGATATGTTGAGGGATAGAGGTTGGTATTATAATAAAGTTTTTGGGCAAAGTGGATGGAAAAGAAAGTTTGAGGTCTTGGAAACTAAACTATAGGAGAAGAACATTGTTTATTTTTGTTTAATTTGGACGGTGAGAATGCTGCAAATCTTTTCAAGAAAATAGCTTCTTTTATTAATGAAGTTTAGTAGAATGATGGAAAGTGTTGTTTTTGTAACATGCGTTTGACAACATATGCTATCTTGTTGTATTAGTATTAATTTGATAATGAAATAAACAGATGAATTCTTTCATTGATCCCGGGCCTATTGATAACTCTGTTCTAACCGAGCATGAGAACCACAGAGCTCGGTTTATTTGGGCCGGAGTGGAGAATGCTTGTCCGCTCTCATTTCGTCGTGGTGCCTCCTTGCCGAACTGATTAGCTCCTAGGATATTGTCTAGATTAGCCGAGTGTGGCTTTAGTGGAGTTCACTACATAGGGAGAGTTCAGTATGATTATGGGTTGCTGGAGGCTTTGATCGAGAGATGGCGCCCGGACACCCATTCATTTCACCTCCCGGTTGGTGAGATGACTATCACCCTAGAGGATATCGGCATGATTTCCGGGTTACCGATTGATGGGGATGCTATTACTGATGCTGACATCCCAACACTTGTAGACTGACAGGATGTATGTCAGCAGCTTTTAGGGGATGTCCCTAACCCCGGAGATATAGATGGGAGTAGTATAAAGCTACGGTGGATCACGAGCAATTTTCCACACTTCCACGACCTAGCTGATGATTCCCAGCAGGACCTTGTTGATATGTACGTACGGGCATATATCATGCTCGCCTTTAGTTCTACGGTGATCCTTATCGTACGAACAACAAGGTTAAGTTACGTTATCTCCCTTTGCTTAGGGATGTTTCCAGGGTCTGCCAGTACAGTTGGGGAAGTGCGTCGCTCACTTTCCTATATCGAGAGTTGTCTAGTGCGACTAACCCCGTGACGAAATAGTGCGGAGGATTTCTCAACGTTCTACAGGTATCTTTATCTCATTTTAATGTTCATTATGTTGTTGTTTTTAAGTTTGATTTCAAATTATCGGCATTATTTATAGTATTTGATATAGATTTAATTGATATAGATTTGGGCTTGGGAGCGGTTGCTATGTGTGCAACCTGGAATTCGTAGGCGAAACAGAGATCAGGACTACCTGCACATGCCCCTCGGATGCAGGTATACATATATCATACGTTATTTTCTCGTCATTATTGTTTGTTTTTTTTTTAACTTTTTCTTATAATTATTTTGTTTATGAAATTTCAGGTGTACCCATTCATCATTGTATCTGAAGGAGGTTACTGCACATAACCTGCGAGGCTATCGTGATCAACTGACCAAGCTAACCGATGATCAGGTTGTGTGGCAGCCTTATGTAGATAGATATGCTCCGGCCTACTGCACTCAGGGACAGGCCGTATGCTTATGTAGATATATAGGCGGGAAAGCAATGTCGTCATTTGGAGAGACCGCCATAGACAATATATTGCACTCTGGAAACAACGGCTACAATTTCTGGTTTCGGGGGTCCCAGGCATTCACGAGATGCATTACACCGATCCATATATGATGTGGTATCGGAGCATAACGTGCATGTTTGTGCAAAACCTCACTCATATAGAGGAGGCTGGATACCGGTCGGTTGCCCCTTGCCTAGAGTTTGTGGTAAGTATTTACATTTTTCAAGTTATTATTTCTAGTTTTTTTTTTTTAAAAAAAAAACTTCAATTTATTAACTTATGTCTCATACTTATATTTTTTTTTAATATAAAAACAGGTGTAGAACCTTCAGCGTTTGCATGTCGACAATGAGGCGGAGGAGCATGCCAGACAAGCTTCAATGCGGACGATTATTAGACACACACTCACGGGAGTTAGGGAGCAACAACGCCTTGAGGCTGCTGCAGCACCTCCCCCATCGGTAGATCGCGCACATGGGGTAGAACCTCGATAGCGTCGGGTTAGACATCGTGCATAGCCATAGCCACAACCACAAATGGACTTGCGCGATGAGCCAGAGCACGAGCCTGAGCCCTAGCCTCAAGCCCAGGCCCAGGATGATGGACAATTTGAATGGTCGTCGTCACAGTGGACTCAGAGTCAATTTTGTGGAAGTAGGAGTGGGGGTGGGAGTGGGTGGGGGATGGGAGTGGGTGGGGAAGTGGGAATGGGTGGGAGAGTGGGAGTGGAAGTGGGTGGAGTGCCTAGCCAGACCCTCCCCCTGGATCCTCTATGGGTTTCTGAGTATATTCGGGGAATGGAAGTTCCTTTAGGGTTCCTCTATATACATCTCAAGCAGGGGTCCGACCCTTTTCCGATCCGAGTTTGACTTCTTTTGGCAGGACTCACTTTGAGACCACTACACCCTTCTCTGATCCGGTTGCGACTTCATCTAGTGGGGTACAACTTACCCCTGCTCAACGGGCAGAGTTGATTAGAAGAGGGTCTAGACAGCGGCAATTGGCCAGGAAGTTCACCCCGGCTAACTACGAGAGGAGGAATAGGTGAAACTTTTTTTTTATTTAGATGTAATGAAACTTTGTAGTATTAGTTGTTATTTGGATGTTTTTATTTGTAATAACTGAAACTATGATTTTTTTTAGATTTTATTTGGATATTTGTATTATTATTTTTTTACATTTTAGTACATGTATGTAGATGTGTAGGTGTGTGTTATGGTATATTGTACAGGTTTATAGTTTGATATTGGAGATTTTGATATATTGGATATGGGATTTTCTGTTTGCAGGTGGGATGCTGAAGTTTGTTGCTGCTGTGGAAGCCCGTTCAAGTGAACTCGCTACACGGTGTAGCGATTTCATTAAACTCGCTACACCGTGTAGCGATTTCATTAAACTCGCAACACCGTGTAGCGAGTTTAGTGAAATCGCTACACCGTGTAGCGAGTTCACTTGAACTGGTTTTTTGGCCGTAGAGTTAGGGCGACCGCACTAACTTGGCCATACTCGTCCCCAAAATTTTCTTCCCTGATTCACTCGTCCCTTTTATGGGGAATAGGTGGTGTAGTTGGGGATGACTCGTCCCCTGGCCTAATTTTCTGGATTTCTTTATTTTTTAAATTTTTTTTTACAACATATTCTAATGAAACCTCACATTACAAAGTCACTCCAAATTACATCAAATCTAATCTAAATACATCAACATAGAGAAATAAAATGTCCAGAAACATCGGAGTTACATGATATAAAATTCTCCGCATCAGTTGCCATGGACAGAAATTCAACTCAAATAGAGTTTATATTCAAGTTTTCAAGTTTAATGAAAATTACATAAAATGAAGCTATATGAGAATCCAATTCAAACCAAACATAAATTACATGAAAAATATTCTTCTACTCCCTAATGTTCGGGCATCTACAATGATTGTGGCCTTCTTGATGGCATGATGAACACAGAGTCTTCCGTTTATCTGCTTGAAAGTCCATACAATTTCGGAAGCATCTTGATCTAGGTCGTCCGGACTTCGCAAAACGTCGAAGGTGGGAATTAGGGAAAAAACGTGGCACTAAACCATCCACACCCGAATAGTCCTCATGCTCGATTGGTTCAAATTTCCCCTTCCATGTCTTGTAGTATTCCCTAATGGTGTAAAATCGAGAAACGAAATCTCGACCATCAAGATGTTGTGCATGGCAATATTCAAGAAGATGGGAACAAGGCATGTGATAGGCAACCCATTTACCACATGTGCAGGTACGCTCATTAAGTCGGACAATCTGGATATTTCCTCCCTTATCACCCTGACGTGCGGTTGTCACTTAATACACCCCCATTTCATGATTGTTGAACCTCCTTACCTGATGTGTTGCCCCTTTCTCGTTGTTCTTCAAGTATCGGTAATGAACTTTTTGGCTGAATTGGTGTAGGGGATTGATGTTAGGGTTATTAGGATTACCTCCTAAGGCATTAAGCGAAAATTCATGCCTTACTTGAAAGTACTCCACACAACGGTAGAAGGCAGTTTCAACAATTGATGTGATTGGCATCCCACTGGCTCCCTTTATGACACCATTGAAAACCTCATACATGTTAGTAGTAATAATGCCATATCTATAACCACCATCGTGTGTCAATGTCCATTTTCTGGCATCCAAATTCTGAACCATGCAATTGCATCAGGGTTAATCCCACGGATACTCTCTAAGGTAGATTTCAATTTTCTATCTTGAGTTGCTCTACACGGAGGGCGAGCCTTGGCGCAACGGTTAAGTTGCTCTTTTGGGGACCATAAGGTCACGGGTTCGAACCTTGGCGAATAGCTTCTTGACAATTGTCAGGGGAAGGCTCTAGCAAATGGTTCCCTCTCCCAGCCCCCGCAAGACGGGGAGCGCTTGGCGCATCGGGGTTTGCAAAAAAAAAAGTTGCTCTACACACTCTCCAAAACAGATACTTCAAACCTTCCCCTCTATGCTTATCCAAGAAATTTGCTCGCATATGTCTCAAGCAAAATCGATGATGCACATTTGGCCACCACATATCTTCAGCTATAGTCTTAAGAATGCCGTGATGACGGTCAGATATCAAGCATACTTCACGACTCTTTATAATATGTTTGCAAAGAAGATATAAGAACCAATGCCAGTTCGTCCAGTTCTCCTTTTCAAAAACGGCAAATGCAAGAGGAAGTATACTGTCTTGGGCGTCAACACCCATGACAATCATTATTACCCCTTTATATCTACCATGTAGGAATGTTCCATCAACAGAAATGACAGGCTGAAAATGAGAGAAAGCTTCAATGCAAGGCCCAAATGCCCAGAATACCTGTTGAAACATGTGTAATTCACCGACAGGAGAAGGAAGGTGAGAATACTCAACAATTGTGATGGGGTTGTATTTTTGGATGGCTGCTAGGATGCGGGGTAACCTTATATAAGATTCCTCCCAATCTCTAAAAACCTCTGCAATGCCCTTTTGCTTTCCACACCATGCCTTATTATAGGTAATTTCCTTTCGAACCCTACTAAAGATGTGTGCAATAATAAGTCCAACCTTGACATCTGAATCAGCCTTAATAAGACCAACTACTTCCCGGCCAATAAACTTGGCATCTAGGTGTAGACACCCCATTCCGAACTAATAATTACATGATTACACTACTCTTCGTCTCTCTTTTATGTTTTGATGAAAACATATTAGTTTCGTCATGTTTCGTTATGTTTCTAACTAACCTTGTTAGTTTTGGACCTAACTGACTAAAGGAATAACTGAAGAGGACAGAATGGTCAAGTGACTAGTTATCCCGCTGTAAGTACCCCAATCTGGATCGCTCCCTTCCAAGCACACGAGAAACACCGCGAACTCACACAAACGTGATCCCAAACACCCGTAGCCTTCAAAAACCCCAAAAACCACCAACCAAACCAAGGTGGGACCTTTCTGGGATAAAACAAGGCAAAAGGACTTTTTAGAAATTTTGCAAAATATCTGGCCTGCATCATGGTCCGTACGGACCACTTTGTACCACAGACATCATAATTGCAAAATCCCCTTAAAGTCCACAATATTCCCTTAAATCCGGGAAAATCAAAAAAATTGGTTTTGCAAGAATAGTCCGTGCGGACCATTTTGCATATTTTTTTACCCCTATAAATAGAGGGCTCCCCCTCTCATTTTCTTCACTCCTCCCTTCTCTCCTCTCTCCCCCCAGCCTTCAGGCTCCCCTCTAAGTCCTCTCAAGGCACTCTCGGTCCCTTTTGGTTCCCTCCGGGGCATTCCGAGCCCCCTCGCGGTGCTTCGAAGCCCTGCCGAGCGCTCCCGAGACACTCCCGAGTTGCCCCGAGGCACTCCCGAGGCATCCCGAAGCCTTGTCGGTCAATCCCGAGGCGTCCCGGTCCATCCCGAAGCCCTGCCGAACAATCTCGGTCCATCCCGAAGCAAGCCGAAGCTCTACCCGAATACAACCGACAATCCCGAGGCACGCCGAACCTCTGCCCGAGCACAACCGACGATTCTGACACACGTCGAACCTCTAACCGAGTACATCCAACACTCCCGAGGCACACCAAACCTCTGCCCGAGGACACACCGGACACTCCCGAGGCATGTCGAATCTCTGTCCACAGACACCGGTACATCCCCGAAGCAATCCTGGTCCGTCCCGGAGCACTATTCACACTCAAACACTATTCCCAAACGAAAGACAGACACGAACCAACATTGGTAAGGCTTCCTTCCCAAACTATTTCAATTTATTTCAATACATATCATACAATGTAGACATCATATACATCATGCATTTTTAAAAGCACATACATACACACACAACTTTTAAAGAAAGAGGGGTATCGAAAGACTCGTTTATACGAGATGACTCGGGTGAGCTCTGCTATTCTCTTCCCGAGGCGTAACCTGACCTCCGAACTCAAAATCTCATCACACAACAACAGCTTTTTAAACAAGCCTTTTTTCAATGTTTTGGGCTAAATCAAAACGGCATGGCGACTCCTCTAAACAAACGCAACGACACCTCCCGACAATGCGAGATTCGGGGCCGCGCGGCGGATCAGGTAATTTGATTGGCGACTCTGCTGTGGAAGATTTTGCTTTAAAAAAAAAGATTTTTAAAACAGTGATGAGGGTCAAACTTTCTTTTAACCCCTTTCTTTAACTGTTGTGTGTGTTTTCATGTGCTTTACTTTTTATTTACACAAAAAATACAAAATAAAAACATCATAAAACATCTGTGTACATACATATAAAAATTCTGCAAAAATTTATGTTTTAATCAGAAAAAGAATTTTAGTGACCGCACACTACGCGGACTCTTATCACACTCGCACACTGACCCTCAACCCGGGGTGGTCTTTGCTGCAGCTTGATTGGTGTTCCTATGGCATTTGAGCGCGCATGTGATCTTCCCAAACATCCCATCCTAGCCAGTGTCAACCCTGCACGCTTGCGTCACACTCTATCCAGACTCGGTTGGTTTTTACCCAGTCCGTGTCATAAAGCCAGGATACATATCCCATGTCGGCCATTTTCTGAGTCGAATCTCGGAACTCAAGACCCTTGTGCAAGTAAGACGATGAAAGGTCATGCTAAAATCTTGACCCGATCTTGATTTTCAAAGCTACACCCGGACAATGCTCCGTCCCGGATATACATCCATGCCCACATGACACCATGTCATCAATCCTTTAATACGTCAGCCATGACAATATGACCTAGCCAACGCCTAACGTCACAGATCCCTTGCGCAAGCAAGGTAAAGAGAGGTCATGCCGAACTCTTGACTCGATCTTGACTCAGGTGCCGGCTCAGCTCACTATTCACATGGCTGACGCATTAAAACGAACATGATAGGCTCGGACCTTAGGTTCGGATTTTTTATTTAGGCCGGTGGAAACTGATTGCCCTGTATGACCTTCGCCCGGGGCTGTCCACCCCGGGATGTCGAAATACAGGTGCAAAACGAGGAGCTTATAGATGCACAGATGGTCTCCACTGACCCATGATCTAGCATAGTTGCGAAAAAGAAGAGCAATCTTTTCCAACCAACTTAGGATTCTAAGAAAACACGTTTTAAGTAAATTAAAACAACAAAAAAAAATGGAAATCACATGTCGCATGAGCTTTCCCCCCTTATCAAAAAAAAAAAAGACCTTCACATGTCTAAACCTTACTCGTCACCCCCTCCAGTGAACCGAGAGTGGTTGAGAGTACCCGGGAACTGTTCTTCCAGTGTCAAAGCCGCAAGGTCCTACAGCCTTCCCAGTACAGCCACCAGGGCAGTCCATCAACTCCCCATGGCCAGGTCAGCAGATAACAACGAAGAAAACGGGATCTTACCCCCGAGAAATTTCTCGACGATGGAGGAAGTTTGGCAAGCTGTCATAGCTCTCGAGAAACTCCAAGGCGAGCAACAGGCCTGGATTGAAGGTGCCATGCATCATTTCGGAACATTGGCCACTCCCCAACCACCTGGGGCTCCCAAGGACGTACCCGCTCCCGCAGCTCCCAACGTCTCTCATTATCTCCCGGGATGTAATCATTTGCCTCTGTACGAACCCCGCAGCTACGACATGAAGCCACAAGGCCCTCCAGGGAAAGACGTGACAAGTCAATGCCCCGAGGTCCCAAGACCACCGCAAAATGATGAACATATCTGGTGGGACGTCTGCGATTGCCCCACTTGTCTGGAAAGGGATTTCCAAGATGAAATAAACGAGGATCGTCCTCCGAAAAAGAAGAAACCCTCTTCTCAACATATAGTGAAAAAGAGATAAGAAGCCGGCGATCCCACAGTCGGAACCCTCGGAGAACCATCAGGGAAGTTTGACTACTACGTCATCTACTCCAACAAATCTCCTCAGCTTGACTCAACTCGGGATCACAACAGCTTCTGCTCCATGATTAGCTGGGACGAGCTCCGCACAGCCACCAATGGCCCAAGGGTCCTGACACCCCAACCCCTATCTTGGGAAGACATCAAGGCCATCGTTGACGCTTCAACAAAAGCAATAACGGTAAACGAGCTGAAATGCGATGCAAGGCCCTACGCCAACCAAGGCCCTCCCATGACAGAAGTGGGAGAAACAAGAAAAGGAGTGAAGCCAGAAGTGAACGTACTGACGCGTTTCGGCCAAATCCTGGTGAATCCTCTATTTATAGACTTCTGTTTCTACAGAGTAACAATACTCAAAATTATATATCAAAATGAATAGAGGAGGCCTCTATTTATAGGCTTCTGGTGTGCTTCTAATGAAGCCGCCTGGCGTGATCTTGCGGCTAATGAAGCCGTCCGGCGTCTTCTTCTGTCGCGTCAGCATGTTTCTGGAAACATGCAAGGTGGCAGATTGGAAGCTTCTTTCTAGCGAGGTCCTATCCAGAATTCTAATTCCTAGTAGGTCCTTCCTTGCTCGAAAAGTATTGAAAAGTTCTCGAATTGCCCCTAAACTTTATAAAAGTTTGGGGAACTGCTAGGAAACTTTAATTGGAAGGCATGAGCCAGATTTGGGTACTTACAGTCGCGACTTTATACGCTGCCCAATATACGGCGGTATATCCGCTGTAAATACTATTTACGACGGTCCCGGTCACTATATACGACGGATTTTAACCGCCATAAATAGTGTATTATCCTGTAGTGCCAACAATATCCTTAACATCTAAATCCTCGATAACTAGAATTGCAGGAGTCTTCGATTCTATTGGGTTCTCTCTCTTAGCATTGGCTGCCTTCAGATCCTGCAACTCATAATAGTATCCATAGGCTTGTTCTCTAACCTTATCAGCCCATTCTTCTGTCTTGACTAACTCTTCCTTGGTTTTCATCAACTCCTGTAATGCCTCTTCTAAGTCAACATTCATATGTGCCGCTCCTACTTCAGACTCAATCCTCAGTCTCTGCTCTCTTCTTGCAGCTTCTCTATACTTTCTGATCCTCCATTCATACCTATTGATCTTCACCAATCTTCCTCTAGTTGGTTTAGACTTGATAATCTTGCTCCAAACGTTATTAGTAGCTTCCATTTCCTACAATAAGAAGAATCACTCATCAGTATCTCGTAAAACCTCAAAATACAAAAGCAGTAAATCATAAACCATAATTGCATATCCCAAAGATAAGTTCTCTAGATTTCCGAGTGAATTCTTAGTCATACTCCTAAATTCCTAGGTAGACCCAATCATAGCTAAATAACATGTGACTCTAAAAGGTTTAGGACCCCCATCACCGTCTCAAATACGTTATTTAAGTCGGGACATGACCGACCCTAATAAAAATAAAAAATATTTAATTTTGTTTTTGCGGGAAATTTTTGGAGCCAAATTGTTTTTGGTACCGGTTATTAGGGACGAGGTTGCCGACCCAAATAATATTTGGCGCCTAACATTTTTTGGAGGGAAATTATTAGGGACCATGTCGCCCAACCCAGATATATTTTTGCGCCAAACTCACATTTTTTGTGAAAAAGAAATAAGGTCGGATATAGTCATCCCAAATAAATTTTGATGTCAAAATGTGAATATTTACCATTAATTATCTAACACTACTAATCTTCTACTTATATATATACACAACCACACATGCATACATTATACTTGTAAATTAAATATGTCAAATTATACTTGTGCATATATCAAATATATCAAATGAACCTGACAATAAAATAGTAATGCATAAACTAAATTTAATCAACCACATCATCTAAATAAAAAGTTCATTGTTACCTAAAAATTAAGGTAGATGAAATAGAAGGGTTCAATACTCCTTTTTAAATAATTTGATCTAAAACTATTCTCTAAGTAAATCAAATCATCCATATTGCATACGTGAAACGTGCTCCCCCAAAACACTGTTGAGGTCGAAGAACAGAACAAGCCTCTCTAACGGACTGCATAATCTTCTCATTTGAACTTGCTATTTTCTTTCCCTTGTTTTTGTCAAAACTGGACAACTGTAAGTGCCATCAAGGAGCTCATTCAATGACATCTCTTCTAAATGCTTAGTTAAGTCAGAAGTTTCGTGTTTCAAGCCATATGCTCCTGAATAAGTTTCTGGTTTCAAGCCATATGCTCCTGAATAGACAGTGCATGAAAATTTACATAATTTGTTAATGCAATATTCAGCAATTCACATGATACAGACAACACAAAAATTAAATACCTAAAGAACTTATCCCTTTTCAAGATTGGGACACCTAAACAACAGAATGCAGCAATATGATTATACTTATAGAGCTCAATACCTTCATACATACAACAAATGAGTAGTGTATAAAATAAAAAAATACTACAACTAACATGAGCATTTGTGTGTAGAACGTGCATTGAAAGTGCACATAATTAGGAGGGAACACCTCTCTATACAATCAACATTGCACAGTCCTGAAAATATGCATGTTAAATAATATAGCTGTATAAGTGCAATAGTTCAAACTAAGCATAAAGAAGGTGAAGCATGGAAAACCCCAAGGAGCGAGGCTGTGAGAATTTATGCAACAAGATAGTTTGGAGGGAACACCACTCTAATACAACACCTGAGACGCAGAATAAACTGCATTTGGAAACATTTATGCACATATAGGCCATTCCCATGCATTATATGCTTCGTTAAAAACAGAAGGACAGCATCAGATTCATAAATGGGATTCAAACCCACGTAAATAAGCTTTTCTGTCAAAAGAAGGCATACCAAGGATAATATTTCCACCAGCAGCAGAACTGAAGCTCAAATGAAATTATACTAGTTCCGGATCCCTTATTTTAGTAATTAAATTATTAAACGATGGAAATAGGCATGTACCTCTATTTTAATTCTAACATAATGCATATAAAATTCAGCAAACAGAAAAACACAAAATGACCATATTTTAGTAATTAAATTATTAAATGACGGAAAAAGCATGTACCTCTCTATGTTATGTGTGATTTGCCATGGTTTGAGAGATTCCACTTTTAATAATGGCTAATCTTCCTGCACTTCATGGCCACTTAAAAAAGTCACCATCTTTCTGTTGAAAAGGAATACTATATATTAAATATTACTAGTGCGTCCAAGACGTTTTTAAATTTATTTATTTTTTAGCGTACGCCCCGTCATGCCACGTTTTTTTAAAAAAAAAAATTTAAAAAAAAATAAAAAATTTAAGGGCAAAATGAGAAAAGAACAAAATAGTGAGGGCAAAATGGTAAAGTCGGCAAGTGGCACTGTTCATGCTACAGTGCCAAGACCGCTTCCATTTATAATATAGATTGAAAGAAATAAATGGATAGCCATCAGTCAACCACAAGACTCTCCTAAGTGGGGCTCCTGTCAACAACAACAACAAAAGAAAAAGATTCATAGAACTTATGTGACTGACCAACAATATAGCAAAGGAGAAGAAAGCCAACATACTCGACAGCAACAACTGCATCATATAGATGTTTTTTTGTAAGGAATAAATGGGAAGATCATTTTGGGACGGAGGAAGTAATTGGCTCTGGTTCACTTACTTGTTAGAGAGCACACTAACATTCACTAGACTAACAGCAGGTTGTGAGGAAACGATCTAGCTTCAAAGCTGAATACATTTGCAATGGGTTAAAACTCTCATGAAACAACCACGTAAGCTAATAACCAATTTAACACTAGGTAAATACATACTATGACAAAAAGAGCAGACGATTAGTACGTGCAAAGCTTAGCTCAGCGAGATAATTGCACTCTGCAAAATCATGCAATGTACACAAAGTACAACTATCTTCCAGGGGGATACGGAACTACAACTCCAGCATACCCCAGTAGGGTATATATCCACATATCCAGGGAGAACAATCAACAGCTTTATACAAAGTACAATACTCTGACAGAGCATCGATATTAAGATCCATAAGAGTGCACATGGACCTCCCTTTTGACAAGCATAGACCTCTACTATGATTGGGAATGAGCGTACGAGTCAACCACCAGAAATATTAGTAAACACAAGGACACAGGGGTCTATATGCACTCATTTTAAGGGCAAATGTCTTTTTCATGATTGGCTTAACAATTTATTCTAACAAGTCTCGTTTAAGTTACTAAAAGTCTAACAACTTATCTTGACAAATGAATCTACTAGTAAATAACTAATCAAAATGTACAAACATGAATAAGAAAAAAATGCAGCCAAATTTAAGAGAATGTGTCAATGAATCTGTTGGTAACTATTCTGTTAGCTTAAAATCAGTAATAATAAAAGCAGGAATTGAGCAAGAATCTGTTAGTTTAAAATTCTCAGCATGTAGAGTACTAGTTAAATCCCTGTAGTACAGAACTTGTCTACTTTAATAGAGTTGGGAGCTCTTAGTAACAAAAAAATTGCATCTTAGTTGATCTAACTAAGCAAAATCTCCTCGAGTTTTTTCCCTGAAGTGTTTATTTTGATGATCTGCTCATCATATGGAGGGGAGGCTAAGGGACTTCACTCACGAAATATATTTATTTACCTTAAATCCTGTCCCTCCAGATAGTAGAGTTTTGGCAAGGGAAAAGTTGGAAGATAACTCGAGTAATAAGACGGCTGAGCCTTAGTTTCAGAATTAAGACCGGGTGTCATAATTTGACGTAGGCCTTTTGGTATACACCGTGGGAGTGAACCAGGGGGGCCTACATGGAAGGAAAAGGGGGCGCTTGCCCCCTTTGATTTAATTTTTTTTCTTTTTAATAGTGTAAATATTTTAAAAAATAGGGGTTTAGCGCAATTTATGAAAACTTGCCCCCCTTTGTCTGAAGAAAAAAATGAACTAATTTTTCCCCCCTTTCACTAATAATTTGAAGTAGGCCTTTTGGTATACACCGTGGGAGTGAACCAGGGGGGCCTACATGGAAGGAAAAGGGGGTGCTTGCCCCCTTTGATTTAAATTTTTTTTCTTTTTAATAGTGTAAATATTTAAAAAAATAGGGGTTTAGCGCAATTTATGAAAACTTGCCCCCCTTTATCTGAAGAAAAAAATGAACTAATTTTTTCCCCCTTTCACTAATAAAAATATTTTGCCCCCCTTCAAAAAATAATCCTAGGTCCGCCACTGAAGTAAACCTGCATTTGCAAATGGTCTTGACCTCGAAGGTTACTGAGCAGACACAAACTTCTGAACAGCGCCACTAGATTGATGAGCAAAATATTTTTGCCTAAAACGTACATATGGATACCCAATTACAGATAAGAAATGTGCTGGCTTTGAGAAGGAAAGAATTTCATACCAAACTTGGTTGTTCTCATCCATCTCAATTGAAAAACGTTCTTCCCCAGCCTGCATTCACGACCATATTTCTGAGAAGTAAGCTTCACAGATTTCACATAATCAAATATGAAGATGCAGAAATACTTTTCCGTGCACCTAATGAATGTACTAAAAACAATTAACAGCAAAAGAACCTCGTAATATCAGAACCCAAGATAATTGGTTCCAAATAGATTCAACAAATTGTAATTATCGGTTATCTTTAGGCCTTTTTGTTTACTAAGAGTTACTTCAACTTTACGGAAAGCTTAGAAGATTTGAGAAGAGGTTCAGAAATGCACTAAATACCCATATTCTGATGCAACAGTTAATAGGATATTTTAATTTTAATAAACAAAATCTGTTGTAACCACACAATCTCCTTATTGAATAAGTAACTATGATAATAATCTCTTATTTTCTTGTAATGTAACAAAATATCTTTTAAGAGCCAGTTATCCACACTGAATGCACAAGTATTACTAATGAAGATGCACTAACCAGTAGGTGTCCTTTGAGGGTGCCTCCACCAAAACTGAAAGCTGCGACAGGACTTTTAGGCTTTTTGCTTTCATTAACGTACGCAATCTGCAGAGGCATCATGAGCCAGGGAAAAATCTCATTCACACAAGCACATAATTTCACCCCAGTTTAACTAACTCCTTTAACTATGAACAACAAACTGCTCTGACTATGGAATACAGTAGGCTCTACAATTTTTTTAAAACTAGATATGAACTTTGTGAACAATGAACAACCTTGTATTCTACTATAAGTGCATATGACTCATGATTATCGAACTAATTTTATTGAGTATCAAAATCATTTAATCCACTTGAGAGAAAATTAAAGCCATATGGAGCAGAAAGCTATTAAAAGCACCAAAAGACAACCTCACAGTAATGAACAACCTTGTGTTGACTTTGTCAATTCAACATAAATTGCCATGATTCATAAAAAAGTAAAAATTATTTTCAATTCAATGTAATTAATCGAGACGGGATGAGTGTTGGGATTGGAGTCCTAAACTATGAGGAAAAAGGAGTCTAAGTCGGAGGAGTTGGTGAGATCAAGAGGAAAATTGTGGGGGAGCTTCTGTTGGACTGGGCGACCGCCCATGGTGGTGGTGGGCGACCGCCCACATACAGAAGGAATGGCTCGAGGGAAATCTCTTCATGGGCGACCGCCCACGGGGGTGGTGGGCGACCGCCCACGTGTCGGGAGAGAAAAATCTGCAGCTGATTTGTTTCCTATTTTGATACAAACTCTTCTTAATTTGATTTAGGGTCCTTGTATTGCTATATAAGCATAATTACGACCTAGAACACATTGTAGTTGTAGAAGCAACATATTAGAAGGTGTCTAATACAATATTGGCTTGGCAATTGCCCCCGGACGTAGTTCATGTGTTGAATGAACCGGGTAAACAACTCTTGTGTTCTTGTGTGTGTGATTCTTCCATTATTGTGCTTGTGGGTGTTTTGTTCTTTGTCTAGATTGCAACGGGGTACCACCAAATTCACAACAACTGGTATCAGAGCATTGGTTCGGAGGATTCAAAGTTTCATTAGTTGATTTTTTGAATCACGTTCTTGGGGACTTGGTGGAGCAATCAGATGAAGAACTCAATCGAGAAATTCAACGGTGTGAATTTCACGTTCTGGAGGACGAGGGTTGAAGATTACCTTTATTGTAAGGATCTTCATAAATCCTTAAAGGAGAAACCCGAAGACATGTCACAAGGGGATTGGGAGACGTTAGATTGGAAGGCGTTAGGAGCGGTGAGGTGTGCTCTAACCGACGACGTTGCACGGAACGCTATGGAGGCCAAGACAACGGTGGAGTTGCTACAAACGCTGTCAGACATGTATGAGAAGCCGTCTAATATCAATAAGGTGCATTTGATAAATAGGTTTGCGAATACGAAGATGTCAGAGGGGCAGACAGCAGCAAGTCATATCGGCAGTTTCAAAGGTATGGTGGACCAACTGAAAAGTGTTGATATTACTTTCTCCGATGAAGTGCTAGCTTGTTTTCTACTAAAATCATTGCCTGATAGTTGGGAGGTAACTGTCACAACGATTAGTACGTCAAAAACAGCATTGGTGTATACGGAGGTTAGAGATCTCATTCTTCAAGAGGAGTTGAGAAGGAAAGAGAAAAGGGGAGAATCTTCCGTAGATGGGGCTTCACTTAGGGTGGATAGAAATAGGGGAAGGGGAGGACCGAAAAAGGGGAAAAAGGTCAAGTGCTACAATTGTGGCAAATTAGGTCATATCAGTTATGACTGTCCGGGTAAAGATGGTGGTGCACACGTGGTGGATGATGGGGGAGATGTATTAATCCTAGGAGAGGAGCAGTCGGGTGAAGATTGGGTGTTGGATTCTGGAGCCTATTGTCATGCTAGTGGGGATGCAGAATCAATGGAGCGGTATAAAACTGGAGATTTTGGGGTTATCTATCTTGGTGATGGTCAACCATTGAAGATCAAAGGTAAGGGGGATGTGATGATGAAGACACCTAACGGGGCTTTTTTACAACTACACAACGTGATGCATGTTCCGGATTTGAGGAGAAGAGAGATTTCTGTGGGACAACTTGACAGTGAAGGGTATGGTGTGACCTTCATTGGTCTTGGAAAGTCACAAAAGGGGCTAAGGTGATAGCTCATGGGGTTAAGGGGAAGATGTTGTACTCTACCTACAATGTCGACATTCGTTCCGGTGGGAGCAAGAGGCTAAAGAACCGGCCTATTGGTGTAGAAAGGAGAGACATCAAGAAACGGTATGTTAGGGGGGAGAAGGACACAAAGTTGATCAACGTGGTGTGGAAGTCCAAGTGCCCTAACAGAGAGCGTATTCAGACTAAAAGAAGACGATGCAAGAAACAAGGTACTTCCAAGTTTCAAGGGGAAGCATTGCGAGGAAGGTGGGTCTGGAGGGAGAAGGAAAAGTTAGACTTGCGGGGAGAAATCAAGGTAGAAGCTGATTTGGGGAGGCAAGAACCATCTAACACGGAGAGGTTGAAACGTCGCTTGGTTTCAACTCGCCTTAGTACTTGAGCAGGAGGTTCGGTAGTGTCAAGCCAATATGGGGGAAATGTGTTCGAAGGTCATTACTCCGTGGTGGGAGTTGATGGGTGTTTCTATGCTTGTTAGTTTAGTCTCCGGTGGGAGATTGTTGGGATTGGAGTCCTAAACTATGAGGAAAAAGGAGTCTAAGTTGGAGGAGTTGGTGAGATCAAGAGGAAAATCGTGGGGGAGCTTCTGTTGGACTGGGCGACCGCCCATGGTGGTGGTGGGCGACCGCCCACATGTACAGAAGGAATGGCTCGAGGGAAATCTCTTCATGGGCGATCGCCCATGGGGGTGGTGGGCGACCGCCCACGTGTCGGGAGAGAAAAATCTGCAGCTGATTTGTTTCCTATTTTGATACAAACTCTTCTTAATTTGATTTAGGGTTTCCTTGTATTGCTATATAAGCATAATTACGATCTAGAACACATTGTAGTTGTAGAAGCAACATATTAGAAGGTGTCTAATACAATATTGGCTTGGCAATTGCCCCCGGACGTAGTTCATGTGTTGAATGAACCGGGTAAAAACCTATTGTGTTCTTGTGTGTGTGATTCTTCCATTATTGTGCTTGTAGGTGTTTTGTTCTTTGTCTAGATTGCAACGGGGTACCACCAAATTCACAACAATGAGGAATCGAACGAGGTGGTTGTTTCATTGAGTTCAAACTTACTACAGTAGATCGCCCACAAAAGTAAGCCTCCACGTCACGTCTCCGGTCGAATGAGTCCAGCTGAGTTCTCCAACACTGATCTGCACAAGGAACACCATAAGCTAAGCCGGGGGGCGTCTCCGGCTAAAGCCCCTCCGGTGTGAGAATCATTATGCCATTTTTTGTGTAAATAAATGTTGAATATTTAGAGAGAGAATATAGAGAGAGAAAGTGTATGTTTTTGTGGAGGAAGAGGAAGTGAAAACCTGAGAGTGAGAGAGAGTCCCCCCCCCAATTGAGAAGCTTTTCCTTCGTATATATAGCCTGGTGGATGGGCTTTTAACCCATTCGGCCCATTTGGCCCATTTGCCGTTTGTCCGCTTGGCCCGTTTAGCCCATTTGGCCTATTTGACCCATTTAGCCTATTTGACCCATTTGACATATTTGGGAAGCCATACATATCACAATATTTTTGGGGTCCATATAA
Source organism: Adenophora triphylla var. japonica (assembly GCA_022495995.1). Lineage (NCBI taxonomy): Eukaryota > Viridiplantae > Streptophyta > Magnoliopsida > Asterales > Campanulaceae > Adenophora > Adenophora triphylla. The sequence continues at coordinate 64,997 of JAFEMH010007495.1, read as the reverse complement.
TAATGATTATTTTATCCCCTTAATGCTACACATTTTCCACGTATTTATTATGTCCATTTTGACCCCTAGGTCTATCGTATTTTTTGTTGACCATTTTTTTATGGTCACATCAGTAACCCCCGACTCCTTAGCTCGGTTATTTATGGGCGAGTTAAGGAGTAGATAAGGTAAAAATAAAATTTTAAGCATTTTTGAGATGATCCTCCTACTTTGTAACAATAGAAGCCTTTAACATATCAATTTTTTGTGTTTCGCTCTGATTATTAAGCAGTTCAGGATGCGAGCCCAATAAGCATTTCGGGATTGCGAGCCCCCGAGTTGGAAGATAGTGAGTCGCTCCCAATTTTCATGTAAGGGACAGTGTCGTTTGGTCGAGATAACATATACGGTGTGAATAATTTCCTTTTTGAGCTGCGGCCATGTGTTGGCTATATGGTTATTCCGATACGTTTTGGTGAGAAGCCCCCGAGTTGAGAAATGGGTGGTTGCTCCTCGCATTTTCAGACCTTTTTGTATGAAATTTGAAGGAATGACTTTTCCAATTTCTACAGGTTGGTAACCGGCCCTTTTCTGGCATAATTAATGTGACTTGTTTTTCTTTTGAATTTTCTTTTGATATGGCACTTTGCCAAACCTCCTTGTTCCAAACCATCTTTCGTTAAACCGCATTGTGCTAACCACCTGATGCTAATAGTATCTTGCAAACCGCATAGAGCAAATAACGTTTGTGCGTTTAACCATTTTGCTATCCCGCTGCTTGACCGCTTACCATTTTGCTGTTTGCTTTGGCTTAACCGAGATTGTCATCTCGCTCATTTCCCCTTGAATTGCCTTCTTGAGTGGCATCCCGCCAAGTTCATCAAATTTTCTTAAATGGGTGGTGTCCCGCCCGCTTTATCAATTTCTCTTGAATGAGTGGCATTTTTCCGTTTTAATATGGCGTTTTCGTCCGATTTTTCCCTTTTCAAAATGTGGCATCCCTCCCTCTTTCACTTTAAAGTATGGCAAGTCACCCCCTTTTTATGGCATTTCGCCTGAACTTTTTGTCAAAGTGTTGGGTATGCATGTTTTAACCCACCTATTTTGTATTAGATTTGATTGATACCATAACCTCCTGTCTATTTTAAGGACTTTAGGACCCTATGTAATGAAGCTTAGACTTCAATTTTTTAGCTAAGTCCATTTTATAGAATAGGTTAAATTTAGGCTTGAAGACTGGCACAAGACTCATTGGATATGAGGTTGCAGTTCCAGCAGTATTCAAAATCGCCCATATGAATCGCACATGTAACCGCATGTGTATTTCTCCTTTGAATCTGCTTCTTGAACAAACTGCAGTGTAACCGCTCTTGAACCGCACCTGTGCAGTTCATGTGCAACCGCATCTGTGCAACCTCCTGGTGTAGCGAACCGCATGATCCTAACCGCTCCTCACCAACCGCATCCAATGATTGAAGACTTGAAGTGGACCACTTTTTATCCGTTGGAATCCACGTCAGCAATATCAAAAGTCAACCACTAAATCTTGTCACGTGATTCAATGTCAGAGAAGATCTGCAAGGATCTTGAAAAGGTGACAGGTGTCCTAACCTCATTGCTTGCGGTGGAGCACGATCGGCTTTATCTGCAGTGCGTACCAAAGGACAAAAGTGGATATTGTGGACCAATAGGATTGCATCAAGTCTTGTCCTTACACGTACAGTATCCAACGGCTAGTTTCTTGATGCTTGGGTATAAATACCCCTAATCTTCACCATTTGAAGATTGCTTGAAAAATTGAGAAAGTGTTGTGTTCATTGAAGCTGAAGCTCTGCCCAGAAATTATTCAACCCTTTGAATCTTCATCTTCATACTTCAAGATATATTCCCCAGCCCAGAAATCAAGCCTTAACACATTCAAGAATCATTGAGCTCTACATCTCTCAGATTTAAAGAGCCTTGATCTTGAACACACGCACACCTCACTTGTTTAAACACATAGTTTATTCATTTGAGATACACTGGTTATAGTCTAGGATTTGTTCTTCATAGAAAAGATTTTATTGTACTTTGTAATCTCTCAAATACTCAATATAAAATCTCTCTTAGAAATCCAAGACTAACCATCTTGGTAGTGGACGTAGATCGTTTATCGATTGAACCACTCCAAATAGCTTGTTCATATACTTTACTGCATTTATATTTTCTGTGCTTACTAATTATTTATCTCTATCTCTGTTTGATCTTATTTTAGTTATCCATTATTGTGAAATAGTGTTTGGAGTTAATATTGTCAAAAATACACGTGTTTGTAAAACTGCTCTTACCAAAACCGCAAATCAAAACTGCGTTTTACAAACCGCCTCTGCAAACCGCTTTACACTCTATTATTCCGCTGTGCATTTTACATCATTACTTGCAGTCTATTATCAACTGCAAGAGGATTTTGTAAGCAAGAGGTTTAGTTCTTAAAAGAGGGCGAAAAATTTGTGACAGCTATTCACCCCCCCCTCTAGCTGTATTTTCACCCTTGTTGCCATCTTTGGGACCAACAAGTGGTATCAGAGCAAACACATTTTAAAACCACTCTTTTTCAAGCTTAACAGCTTGTGTGCCGATTCGATATGGCAAATACAAAGACAATGACTATTGTTAACTATTCACACATTCCAATCTTGGACGAAGACCACTTTGACATCTGGAAGTGCCGAATGCTTATTCATTTGGAAACTATAGATGAAATGCTGGTGGAGTGCGTGATCAATGGACCTCTAATTCCAATGAAGGCTAACACTGATGCAACCACCAATCTTGAAACTCCGAAGTCAAAAAGCCAAAAGATGAGTGGTCGGATGAAGAGAAGAGATTGGTTGCCTTGGACGGCAAGGCTAGGCACATCATTTACGGAACCCTCCTGTATCAACTCTACGAGAAAGTGATGTACCTCAAAACCGCAAAGCGAGATGTGGGATGCCATTGAGAGCTACCTCGAAGGTGATGACGAAAGCAAGGAAAGCAAATTATATCTTTGTTGAAAGATCATCTGACAACTTCAACAGAAAATCCAACGAAACCTTGCGTCAAACCTACGACCGATATGTTGAGGTAGTTAATGCTTGTAGATCTCTTGGCAAAACTTTAACCGATAAGGAAATCAATATGACTTTCATATCTGCTTTAGGTTCTAAATGGGTAAATAAGGCTACCTCTTTAGAAGACTTTAAAGTTTTGGGTACTTGGTCGTTAAGTAACTTGTACGCCAATCTTAGAGTCTATGAATTAAAATTAAATCATATTGAAGAGATTGAAGGGAAAACCAAATCGCTATCCATGTCCGTCGTGGAACATGAGGAGAAACCATCTACATCCAATCAAACTGCAGATCCTTCCATATCAACATCATCACTCATCGAGATGGATGATGATGATTTTGCCATGTTTGTGAAAAGATTCCAAAAATTTAGAAAATCCTCAAAACCTTTCACAAAATCATTTTCAAAAGGCAAACCTCCTGCAACGTTTTCTAAAAATTTGGAGATACAAAGAAAAGAGTGATCTAGTTTGCTACAATTGTAGAAAACTTGGTCACTTTGCATCTGAGTGTCACGGCCTAAATATGAATACATGAAAAGAAAACCTCTCTGCGAAATTTTCTCGTCGCAAGGGAATGGTTCTTTGAGGAGGAAGAGAATTCAAGGAATTGTCTACTTGGATTGAAGCGATTACGATGATGGAAGTGATGATGAAACCGAAGAGGTTAATCTGCCTTAATTGCAGACGCTTCCTATGAGTCAGATTCTGAGTCAATCGAGTCGCAAGATATGGAAGAAAAAGAGGTTTCTACAAAACTTCCAAATTTTACGTTGGATGAAAATATCAAACTTACTCCTAGCATTAAGATAGGAAATTGCTCGTATTCACGTCCCATTTTTCCTCCTACAAATGCTCCACCTTCAAAAATAATTCCAAATAAGAAAATTTTGAAAAAGGTGGTGGAAGAGGTTTCTCCCATGGAACATGAAAGGATGTTCAAGGAAGCTGAAACTGTGATCCATCAATTCTCTAATCTTAAGAAAGCCTTAAGCTTAGCTCATGATGAACTTAATGCATGCAAGACGGAGAAAGCGTGATGAAGTCCGAAATTTTAAATCTTAAGGACCAAATCGGAAGTATGACTCCTCTTCTTGATCGAACCGCATCCTTGAAACTAAGGTTCTTTGCACTTCAACTCCGGAATGATGACTTGGTAACCCAAATCAATGATCTCCAAAAGATTATTGATTCGTGGCTCAAGTCTCAATCCACCAAGGATAAAATCATGGACTCGCAAGTTCCTCCTGGAATTGAGGAAGGTCTAGGTTTTGGATCTGAGGAAGAGGAGAAGTGTGCATCCTCGAGTGAAAAGGATGAGGAAATTTTGGAACTAACTAAAGAAATTCCTAAGGGGAAGCATGCTAAAGGCAAGGGTAAAGGACAACAAATAAATTATGTCTACCCTAAAGGGAAGCAATATGGGAAGAACTCTCAGATGAAGCCAAAGGATTCTGAGAGTGTAGCGTCAGAAGAAATGGCTTATGGAGTTGGACGCATCCCTAAAACCGCCTCTGGTGGAACTAGAGATGCTGGCAACCGCAGGTCTGACCGCGCCTCTTCTTCGACCGCTCCTCCTGCCTTCAAAAGCAGGAATAGCGTTCCTAGAAAATACGTGGTCAAACCAAAGCCAGTTTCTTTTGTTAAGGGTGAAACCGCATTTCTCAAACCGCATGCAACTCCTAAGAAGAGTAAGGAGTTAGTAAAACCTCATGAAGCTTGTAGCTATTATAAATGTTCTGTGTGTGATGGTTTAGGTTACAAGGCTGCAGAATGCCTTTTGCGGTTCACATCCAATGCCAGGAAGAGTAAACCTCCTTTTGTCAAGCAGGTGTGGGTCGTAAAGGGTTGCTAACTTCAGGACCCAAGGAATAAAGGGGGACCTCGTTCTTAATGTTTACATTTCGGGTCCTGCGCTTTATGTTTGGTCACTCCAAGGATAATGAATGGTATCTTGACGGTGGTTGCTCAAGACATATATTTGGAGATAGATCATTACTTGAAGATGTCGTTGAGGCAAGTGGTCCGTCTGTAACCTTTGGTGACAACAACAAAGGCAAGACCATTGGATATGGTATTATAAGGAGAGGAAACCTAACCATTGAGAAGGTTTCTCTTGTTGAAGGACTCAAGCACAACCTCCTTTCAATTTCTCAATTTTGCGACAAAGGAATGCTTTGCAACTTCACGTCATCAAATTGCTTTATCAAAGATAGCATTTCCGGCGTCACCCTACTCACGGGGATTCGTAAGAGTAATATTTACATCATTGATCTAAATTACGCATGTAGTATTACTAATCTCTGTTTTGTAGCTAAGAATGTGAGCGAAAATAGTTGGCTATGGCACAAGAGGTTGAGCCACTTGAACTTCAAGTATCTTGCAAAGATTGGTAGGGAAAACCTCGTTCGTGGTTTAACCAAAGTGGGCGACCACCATCGGAGAAATGCGGTGCATGCCGGCAGTAGCGATCCGCGTCGTCTTTCACTCGGCTAGACCGCTCCATCAACTTCAAGATGCTTACAAGGCGCTTCACATAGATTTGTTTGGACCCGTAACCCTTTGCCCGGCATTGGAGGAAATAGATATACTTTAGTGGTGGTGGATGATTATTCAAGATATACGTGGGTTGAGATGATGATTTCCAAAGATGATTGTTATGAGATTCTCACCGCACTTTTTAGACGGCTCCAAACTCAAAAAGAAGATGACATTGTTAGTGTTCGATCAGATAATGGAACAGAATTTAAGAACAACGGTGTTGCTCGGTATTGTGATGACCATGGGATTGATCACAATTTTTCAACATTGGTGTTCCACAACAAAATGGGGTTGTGGAAAGGAAGAATAGGACGTTGATTGAAATTTGGAAAGACAATGATATACGAAGCCAAGCTTTGCCTCGGTATTTTGAAATTTGAAGCAATCAATCTGCATGCTTCACTCAGAACCGCTCCTCATCAACAAAACCTATAACAAGACTCCCTATGAGCTTTGGCGAGGAAGAACCCCCAACATTGCATTCTTCAAGATCTTTGGCTGCAAATATTTTGTCCTCTACAACGGAAGAGAAAATAGAGGTAAATTCGGAGCTAAAGCCGACGAAGGTATTTTTGTTGGGTATGCTAAACATTCAAAAGCTTTTCATGTTTTCAATAAAACTAGTTTAAAAATAGTTGAGTCTGTCCATGTTACTTTTGATGAGCATTCTCTCCTTGAGCCACATTTGGCTCCAAATGTTCTTGATGATTTTGTTGAGCATAATGAACCCGGGTGAACCATCTCAAACCGCACTTTGAACCTCAACCGCAAAATCCGGCACCTTCAGTGAAATTCCCTCAAACCGCACGTTTGAAACCGCACCTGAAGTTCCTACTCCGGATGCAACTCCTAGGGAAGAAGAAGTTGAGAATTCCCTATCCGGCTTATAGAACCTCTTCGTCAACTTACCTTCCATGACTTATTTGAAGGATCTAACGATGTTCCAATTGAAGATCTTGGTAAACCTCGGTCCAACCGGACTTACCCCGGAGGTTCGTGAAGTCAGCAGTCACCCCCTCACAAATGTGATTGGTGATCTGTTTTCCGGTGTTCAAACAAGGAGATCGAATTATGACGAGCATACTTCTCTTTTATCTCAAGTTGAACCTAAGAAGATTGATGAAGCACTCCAAGATTCCAGTTGGGTCGTTGCTATGCAAGAAGAACTCAACCAGTTTGAAAGATGCAAGGTCTGGACTTTAGTGCCTTGACCTCAGGATCAAGGAGTGATAGGAACTAAGTGGGTATTTAGGAATAAGATGGATGAGAATGGAAGCATCACTAGGAATAAAGCAAGGTTGGTTGCACAAGGATATAGGCAAGAAGAAGGAATAGATTATGACAAAACCTTTGCTCCAGTTGCAAGATTGGAAGCCATCAGAATTTTCTTAGCCTACGCCTCTTTCAAGCATTTCAAGCTATATCAAATGGATGTGAAGAGTGCTTTCCTCAACGGCGAACTGCAAGAGACCGTGTATGTTGCCCAACCTTTGGATTTGAAGACTCCAAATTTCCCAATCATGTCTACAAACTCCAGAAAGCTTTGTATGGACTTAAGCAAGCTCCAAGGGCATGGTATGAGACTCTTTCTAAATTTTTACTAGAAAAAGGATTTAAACGTGGTAAAATCGATACAACTCTTTTTATTGCCAAATATAATGAGCATACTTTACTTGTTCAAATATATGTCGATGATATTATTTTTGGTTCTACTAATGAGTTACTTTGTAAGCGTTTCGAAAAGCTAATGAAAAGCAAGTTTGAGATGAGCATGATGGGAGAATTAACATTCTTCCTCGGGCTTCAAATCAAGCAATGCGAAGAAGGTATTTTCCTCGGCCAAGCCAAATACACCAAGGAGTTGATAAAGAAGTTTGGATTAGAAAATGCTAAAGCATATGATACTCCTATGGCCACGGCAATAAGCTAGATAAAGATCTCAAAGGTAAGAAAGTTGATCAAACTTTATATCGAGGTATGATTGGCTCATTACTTTACTTAGCGCTAGTAGGCCCGATATTATGTTTAGTGTACGTGTATGTGCTCGTTACCAAGCGATCCTAGAGAAGCACATCTTATTGCGATCAAGCGTATAATCTGCTATTTATACGGAACCACTAACCTTGGACTTTGGTATTCCAAAGATTCGAACTTCGATCTTGTAGGTTATTCGGATGTAGATTATGCGGCTTATCTTTGTTGGCAGAGAAAAGCACTAGTGGTACTTGTCATTTCCTCGGGAACAGACTAGTTGCTTGGGGCGGCAAGCAAGCATCGGTTTCGGTGTCAACCACGGAGAGTGAGTACATTCTTCTTTGGTAGTTGTTCTTTGTCAAATCCTTTGGATGAAGCAGCAGTTGGTGGACTATGGAATCCATGAAGGAAATTGCCCTATCATGTGCGACAACACTTCAACAATTTCAGTCTCCAACAACCCTGTCATGCATTCCAAGACCAAGCATATAGATATCAAGTATCATTTCCTCAAAGACCATGTGGAGAAGATGAATATCCATTTAGAGTACGTGGGGACAGACAACCAGATTGCTGATATCCTCACCAAGGCTCTTGACTCCAAGAGGTTTTCATTCCTTAGAGGAGAAATGGGTATGCTTGAACTTAAATGATTCCATACTTTTTATTTGCTAACTTGTGTGTTGAGTATAGATTGAAATTCCTATGGAGGATTCAAACCTCACCTTTGTTGAACCGCGTGCAACAAACCGCAAGTATGTCCAACCGCACTGCAGCCAACCGCTTCATTCAAAACCACTTGCTGCAGCTCAACCGCTTGGACCTCAACCGCGTTTCAACCTGGAGTATTTTCTATCTTTACTTTTACTTACAGTTTAAAAAAAAAAAAAAACTGTTCAAATTCCTTTTATTTATTTTTCAGTCCTTATTTTTCTTTAAGGGTTTATTTGCAAATGTTTTCCCACGAAATTTTAAAATTTGAATGCATTTAATGCAAAGGGAACATTAGCATTTAATGGCCTTCATGTCAGCCGTCATTGAATGATGTGATGAAGCTGAAAGGGTGTTACGTCTTGTCCCTTGGTGCCTAACCCTCCTGTACTTGCCTATAAATAGAAATCATTCCATTTTGTTCAAACTTTTTCAAGCTGCCGTCTCTGCAAAAGTACCTTCTACGTAATCGAGGTTTACCAACTCGCTTTCTCTCTAACCTTCAAAACTTCATAAATCTTTAAGTTTTTCTTCAGATCAATGGCACCCAAACCTATCGAAGACATGGTATGATTTCTTAAGCCTAAACTTCTTACTATTCTGCAAATCATACGTGTTTGTTTACTTTATCTGCCATTGATGAACACCTTCAATGTTCGAACTCCATGACCTAACTTTTGTTCATATGTTCTTCATTTCTTGATTATTTTGCATGAAATTTGTGGGGTTTTGTTCGGATTTATGCCTAGATTAAGTTTCTAAACTTTATTTCATGATCAATGAACATCCAGGACACTGATTTTGAATTTTTGAAGTTTATAGTTTCGAAACCCACTTTATGATTTTTGCATTTTCTGGGTGATTTTGAGTAAAGTAGATATTTTTATTGTTATATTGTGAATCTACTGCTCAATGTGATCATTTTGACATATTGTTTGATCATTTTGGTTAACTTTCATCAAATCTCTATTCTTGATGTTCTTCGTCTTCTTCATGCACTCATATATTGTTCATCTTCATTTTGATTTTTCCTTATGTTTTGGTTTAACCTAATTTTCAAACTTGTTTTTCCACACTTAGAAAATTTACTGAAAATTTTGCCTATTTTGCATGTTTGAACCGCATCCTTAGAACCGCATGCTATGTTTTGAAACCGCACTTATAGTTCTTTGATTTCTTGTTTCAAAACCGCATCATATTAACCGCTTAGTTTTCTCTCTAAGCCAACCGCATCTTTGAAAACCGCATATTTACATTTTCAAACCGCATGCTTGAAAACTACTTAAGTATTACTAAGTATATAAATTTGGAAACCAAGAACTTCCTCTCTAAACAAGCGCTTGCGGTGTGGGATAACTTTGGATTACCATGCCACGTACTGAGTAAAAATGCTTTTGTATTTTTCTTATTTGTTTTACTACCTGTGTTCACAGTTTCCTTGTGGTTGGAAATTTTCATTTCCAAAACCGCACTATTGCCAACCGCATGTGTGCACCAACCGCGTGTGAACTGTGATTTTTCCTGAATTGTTCTAACTTGTGTGTTTTCTTTGTAGAATACCAAGTATTTCCTACCAGGTTGGGATATCAATGAACCTGAGTTGCGGTCTGATGCTCTTGGAAGAGAGATGATCAGGAAGATGCAAGCCTCAGGAATCCTTCCCCTCTTCAACAAAAAGCAAACCTATACCATCCCTTCGTTCATTGACCAGTTCTATGAAACTGCAGTTCGTGGGGAGACTGAGCTATCTGATGGTACCAAGATTCCCAGCTTAGTGGGAGTTGTTGAAGGTTTCAAAGTATCCATTGAATATTTGGATATCAGGAGCACCTATGACTTCCATGTATCTGGTGCTCCCATTGAAGTTTCCCAGGAGATTCGGGATGCTACTTGCTCAACTCTTCTTGGAACCCTGGATTCTCTTCTACGGCCATTACAAGACTAAGCCAAGGAGAGATTTTGGTGAGTGATGAGCCACCTATGCTATCTAGTTGGGAAGTCCGTTTGTGGGAAAGGCGGAAACCACAACAACTTCACCTCTCATCAATGGCAATCTTCTTTGTGCCATCTACAACGGCATGAAGCTTCATTGGCCCAAGATCTTGATGAGAGAGCTTGCTAGGAGCATTGATGCGTATCAGCTTAAGGGTAAGAATGAGAAGATAAGGTGGAGACCTGTTGGTAGAGTGCTGACCGCAATCTTTGCTAATTATCGGCATACGGAGGAGCTAAGGATTTCAACTCCAGAATTATCTATCCACTGGGGATTTGAAGAATCTTTTGGCCTCAAGGCAATGCATTCATTCAGACGTTCTTTTGGGAATGATGATTATAAAGCCCTGTATGATGCTGATACATCTCAGAACAAGGAGATATATGTTGAGATGACTCACGCTCTTGCTTCAACCGCACTTGGAAAAGCAATAAAGAAGGCCTCGAGGAAGAGGAAGGGCCACTGCGGAACCGCTCCCAAAGCCAACCTCAACCGCGCATACCCAACCGCGTGGTTCGGCTGAGTGCGAGACCCTAGCCAGAAGAAGCAGAGGAAAGAAAAGGAGAAGATGACCCTTCTAGATGAAGTGATTGAAGAAGAAGAAGAAGAGGAGGATGCCACCATTCCTCCCTTAATTGCCAAAGCTAAGAGGGCAAAGCAAACCCAGGCTGAGTTGGCCAAGATGACTGATGAAGAATTATCTGCCTACTATGAAGCTGAGATTGAAAGAATTAAGAAGAAAAGAGCTGAAGTTGGGGCTGCCAAAGGAAAGCTCAAGGAACCCAGTCCCCAACCACCTCCTTCTAAACCGCCCCAAACCCAACCTCTTATCCAAACACCACCTCAATCTCCTATCCATTCCCATCATTCATCCCCTGCCAAATCTCCTACACCTGAACCGCACTCTCCTCCTCAACCGCAACGAGCTGCAACCGCTCAGGGGGAGAAGCCAAAGAGGCTAAAGAAATTGGCCCAGAAAAGAACCCCAACCAAAGGCCCCAAATGCTTTTTGCACCGTGTTTCCAAACAACCTACTCCACCTTCATCCCCTTCATCTTCTCATTCCACTTCACATTCATCATCCCAATCCTCTTCCAAATCACATTCCTCCTCTAGCCAATCCAGAACACCAACTGCCTCACCTCAACATTCCAACCGCTCCAAGTCCCCTCCTCACTCAAACCCCACCCAATCACCTCCTTACTCTCATCACACTCCAGCCATCTCCATTTCCAATCTAAACCGCGAAAGAACACCATCCCCTAACCGCGTCCATTCACCTCCTCCTCCTCCTACAAATTCTCCTCAACAAAACCGAACTCCTTCTCTCAACCTTCATGATACTCACACCAGTTCTTCTTCTGATTCCAACCCTGTTACCTCTGGAATCCCTACCTCTAACATTCCACCTCCTTCAACCGCACCTACTACTTTACCACAAACAATTCCTATTCCTCCATCAACCGCTTCTCAATTCACTGTCCCAGCCACCCGTGTATTCCAAACCCTCCTATCCCCTTTACCTCAAACCGCCCCTATAACTCAATCTCAATCGCCTCCCTCAGTTACCCAAATTCCATCTTCTTCAACCGCCCCTTCTGACTACCTTCAAATTCTTTCCACCCTCCAACTGATTCAATCACAGTTGGTTGTAAACCAAGGGCATATGCTAAAGCTCACTGAATCCAACATTGCCCTGGCTGCCTCCAACTCATCCCTTGAAGCCTCCAACCGCACTCTTCTTTCCAAGGTGGACTCTCAAGCCACTGAACTGGCAATCATGAAAGCCCAATTGATGCCATTAAGGGGGAGAGAGTTTCCACAAAAGCTGTCAAAACCGCAGCTACTGAGTGCTTTCAAGCTTTTAAAGAAGATTTAGCAAGAGGAGTGCTCAAAGCTATGGGAGATCTTTGTTTCAAAAACTTCAACTCCAAGAGATGCTCTCCAAGCTATCGATGAGTTTGTTTCTTCAACCAACTACGGTTTGATTTCTTTCATGAAATCCCTCCAAGAAACCCAACCGCAACAAGCATCTACCTCAGTAGCTCCTTCTCAAACCGCTCTAGATGACTTGCGGCTCAAAATCTTTTCTCGAACTGGACTCCTCAAAGAAAGAATCAATGTTGACCTCAACATAGTGGGAGGCAGTATCAAGGAGCAGGTAAAGAATTTTGATGATGATATCTCCTTCAGTTTAAAAACCTCAAGGCAGGCTTCAACCTCGAAGCTTGACAACTCTATAAAGGAATTGAAGTCCAACCTGGATGTGTCTCGTTGATGCGGAACCATTGAGAGATGCTCTATCTACTCAAACTGTGACCATTCAGGATGAGATCTTCACATTCTACAATTCCTTGAAGGCCTGCATTGAAGGATTTACAAGCGAGATCAAGGAGAGTGTTCTTTGCAAACACCGAATCTGTTGATCTTTGTTGGCTCAACCATTGCTCAATCCGTGACCGCACTTAGAGCACTTGAGACCACCTTAGGAAGACGGGTTGAAGACCTCGAGCCCTAAGAAGAACTATCGAGGAGAAAGCTCGGCCTTCGGACCTTACGGACCGCAAGTGCCAAATCAAGAGGTGGACCGGCGTCGTGATCAACCGCGCCATCAAGAATCGCATCATCATCATCGGCCTGGCCGCGTCAGCACTAGGACCGCTCTTCATTGTAATTTCTTTGTCCTTTGTGCTGAACTCTTTTTGTTTTGTTGGACCGCACTCTTTGTATTTTTGTCCAACCTCCTTTTGTTTTTGCAACCTTTGCATTTTGCTTTTCTACCCTTGTAATTGTAACCGCAGTGGTAGTAATGAAAAATGCATCATTGGTTCCAAAACTTTATTCATATCAAACTACTTGTTTGTAGAACAATGAAACCACTTATGATTTATAACCTCATTCAAATATTTTCTAACTTAAAATCATAATTTTGAAATGAAGGTTAAACATTCAGTTTAAACCGCACTTTGAACTTAAACTCATAATTTTAAGTGCACTGAATGCATTTCTATACTTTCCATATTGTAAGTTTTTATCTTTCAGATAGTATAGAAATCTATAGCTTAAGCTAAATGTGTGCATTGACTTGGGACATGAATTACCATGTTAATTCTTATGGACATGTTTTTACCAAGTACAATGTTTGCTTTAGTTATAGTAGGTAATGGCATCAATCAAATAGGGGGAGATTGTTGGGTATGCATGTTTTAACCCTCCTATTTTGTATTAGATTTGATTGATACCATAACCTCCTGTCTATTTTAAGGACTTTAGGACCCTATGTAATGAAGCTTAGACTTCAATTTTTTAGCTAAGTCCATTTTATAGAATAGGTTAAATTTAGGCTTGAAGACTGGCACAAGACTCATTGGATATGAGGTTGCAATTCCAGCAGTATTCAAAACCGCCCATATGAACCGCACATGTAACCGCATGTGTATTTCTCCTTTGAATCTACTTCTTGAACAAACTGCAGTGTAACCGCTCTTGAACCACACATGTGCAGTTCATGTGCAACTGCATGTGTGCAACCTCCTGGTGTAGCAAACCGCATGATCCTAACCGCTCCTCACCAACCGCATCCAATGATTGAAGACTTGAAGTGAACCACTTTTTATCCGTTGGAATCCACGTCAGCAATATCAAAAGTCAATCACTAAATCTTGTCACGTGATTCAATGTCAGAGAAGATCTGCAAGGATCTTGAAAAGGTGACAGGTGTCCTAACCTCATTGCTTGCAGCTGGAGCTTGATCAGCTTTATCTGCAGCAGCTGTACCAAAGGACAAAAGTGGATATTGTGGACCAATAGGATTGCATCAAGTACTGTCCTTACACAGCTGTATCCAACGGCTAGTTTCTTGATGCTTGGGTATAAATACCCCTAATCTTCACCATTTGAAGATTGCTTGAAAATTTGAGAGAGTGTTGTGTTCATTGAAGCTGAAGCTCTGCCCAGAAATTATTCAACCCTTTGAATCTTCATCTTCATACTTCAAGAAATATTCCCCAGCCCAGAAATCAAGCCTTAACACATTCAAGAATCATTGAGCTCTACATCTCTCAGATTTAAAGAGCCTTGATCTTGAACACACGCACACCTCACTTGTTTAAACACATAGTTTATTCATTTGAGATACACTGGTTATAGTCTAGGATTTGTTCTTCATAGAAAAGATTTTATTGTACTTTGTAATCTCTCAAATACTCAATATAAAATCTCTCTTAGAAATCCAAGACTAACCATCTTGATAGTGAACGTAGATCGTTTATCGATTGAACCACTCCAAATAGCTTGTTCATATACTTTACTGCATTTATATTTTCTGTGCTTACTAATTATTTATCTCTATCTCTGTTTGATCTTATTTTAGTTATCCATTATTGTGAAATAGTGTTTGGAGTTAACATTGTCAAAAATACACGTGTTTGTAAAACTGCTCTTACCAAAACCGCAAATCAAAACCGCGTTTTACAAACCGCCTCTGCAAACCGCTTTACACTCTATTATTCCGCTGTGCATTTTACATCATTACTTGCAGTCTATTATCAACTGCAAGAGGATTTTGTAAGCAAGAGGTTTAGTTCTTAAAAGAGGGCAAAAAATTTGTAACAGCTATTCACCCCCCCCTCTAGCTGTATTTTCACCCTTGTTGCCACCTTTGGGACCAACACAAAGTACGGCGTTTTGCCTGACATTTTTCTATTTAAAATATGGCATATCGCCACCATTTTCTCTGTTTGGGACATGGCATTTCACCAAATATTTTAAAATGGCATTTTGCCGACCATTTTTCCGTCAAATATGGCATTTCACCAAATATTTCCTATTTATAAAATTGTATTTCACCCGATCTTTTTCAATAAAATACGGCATTTCGTCGACCCTTCTCATGGCGTTTCGCCGAACCAATTTCAATTTAAGTTGGCATTTTGCCTAACGCTTTTCGCTTCTGTTTTCCTTTTGCTTTGTTCATCTCGCTTAGAGATAATACTTGATATTTTAGACGAATTCTAATTTATTTTTGTTTTCGTTTCATCTCGCGTGGAGATGTGGCTGGGGATTTTATATTCCGTATTCCGTTTGCAAATGATGGCAAATCACCTTTTGTTAAACCGCCCTTTATTTAAACCACGGTTGTGCTAAATCGTATTTGTGCAAACAGCATTTGAGTAACTCGTATTTATGCAAATCGCATTTGAGTAAATCGTATTTATGCAAATCGCATTTTGCAAACCGCGTTTTTCCTATTCACTTTGTCTAATTTGTTTCAGCAAGTGCTAAAAATGTTGGCCAACAATTTGTTTCAGCCTTTGTGGAGTGTGTACCCCCTATTCCCCTTTCGAAAGAGTATGGCTTGTCTTTAGACAGCCTTGCTAGAAAATGCGCAAGTATTTAACAATTTCTCTTGTTTCGTTTGACTCAATGTGAGAGTTGTCGGCGAGGCATCTCACCTTATCCTTCTTTAGAAAATGTGACATTTTGCCAATTTTTTTTTTGTTTTAGAAATATGGCATGTCGGCAATTTTCCGTTTTAGATATGGCATGTCGCCAAACCAATTTCATTTCTATTCGTTTCGCATAGAGATATCTATTGACACTTTCTAAGTTTTCCATTTTCCGTTTCTATTTCCATTCCGCATTCATTAATCTCGCATAAAAATATTACTTGACATTTTCCAAGTTTTTCATTTTATTTTCATTTCCATTGTATCTTGCATGGAAATATTATTTGGCATATTCCAAGTTTTCCATTTCCATTTCATCTCGCGTGGAGATTTGGCTTGGCATACCGCATAGTGCTAAACCACATTTTGCTAACCGGCATTTTTGCTAGACCGCATTTTTGCTAAACCGCTTTTTTGCTAAATCGCATTTTTGTTAAACCGCATTTTTGTTAAACCGCATTTTTGCTATACCGCATAGAAAGTGCAAAACCGCATAATGCCATACCGCGTAGAAAGTGCAAAATCGCATAGTGCCATACCGCGTAGAAAGTGCAAAACCGCATAATGCCATACCGCGTAGAAAGTCCGTATAATGCCATATCGCGTAGAAAGTGCAAAACCGCATAGTGACATACCGCGTAGAAAGTCCGTATAATGCCATACCGCGTAGAAAGTCCGTATAATGCCATACCGCGTAGAAAGTGCAAAACCGCATAGGGCCATACCGCGTAGAAAGTCTATATAATGCCATACTGCGTAGAAAGTCCGTATAATGCCATACCGCGTAGAAAGACAGTATAATGCCATACCGCGTAGAAAGCCCGTATAATGCCAAAACCGATGTAGAAAATCCGTATAATGCCAAAACCGACGTAGAAAATCCCTATAATGCTAAAACCGGCGTAGAACATCGCCTAGCCTTTCGGCTTGCAGCGGCATCTCCTTGAATCTCACGAGGGAGATGGCCGAATATCACGAGGGATATGTGGCTGGGCGTATTCTCAACATTCCATTTTGGTACCTATAAGATATGAGAGGTAGTCATTTGCAAATCCAGTATAGTTCTTTTCCATTTTATTTGACATATCATTCACTAACATGAAGAGATAGGTGAACACATGTAAATTGTAATATGAAGATATATTGTTTATTCCAAGCATAAATGATAAGGGCACATAATTTTTCAAAGTTCAACATCTCAAAATTTCCAATAAGTAAAGGGTTGATATTGATAACCCCTAGATTGTGACACTTTTTCCTTTCCACTTGCAATATAAACACGTATTTGCATAGTACATATTTCCATAATATTAAGCAATAAGCAAATAAACAGATAGCATAGAATTCTCCTATTTAACTCCGTTGGACATTAGCCTTTTTTATGACATAATTTCTTTTTATCTGTTATTGTCAAGATAATTCCATACGATTTATTAATTTATCCATTTTCAAATGAAGCTAAAAGTGAACACCATCATGGCTATGTATTAAACTTTCCTAAGAACAAACTTTCCTTTGACATTCGAGTGGGACAAATAAAGACCGTTTCATTTTTTAACAACAAATATTTTCAGATCACATTTCACTTTTTGTTAAGCATAATAATAATATTGATCAATACTAGATGATATACGGGCACAAATTCCCATATCGCTTTGAGTATGTAAATGAGCACGTTCAGCTACCATATAGCTATATCACCAGGCACCAATCATTATATATTTTCAAAAACTTCTTCCTAATTAGCAGTATGTCCCTCGTATACTATTCGCAAGATACATTTCAGGAGGCACCTTTTCATTTATCATTTAAGGCAAGTAGCGAGCAAGTTCTCTAGTTTAACTTCTGCTTACTTTATCACATAGTTTCATGAGTAAGGAAATAAGAGGAGCACTTAACAGTACTAAGTAAATGAATCCAGCAAGTATGATCTTAATGAGGCGATCCGTTTCATCAATAATTATGCTCGTGTCACATTTAAATATTTTAAAGGGCACAGTCACCGTATTCCATGTATCATATAAATAGCCGCTAATTTTATTATTTGTCCACATATTTTCATTTATATCTTGAGAAATCAGACATCCATTTTTAATCGTTTATTTCAATTACCTTTGAGCATGCTCCTAATTATTTTTCAAGGAGATAGTAAGCATTTGTGCTTTAATCATATCGAAATATTTATTTAACAGTAATATTCATATTCAGAGAAACCTAGCAAATACATTTGTAATGTTGATTCTATTCTATCGATATAAGTAAACGAATCGCAAATGCCTTATACCAAATAGTTCCATATTGTACGTTTAGACATCATTTAGCATATCCCCTTTCATTGTCCAAGTAAGTGACAATCATTTAATCTTTGATTTTAGATGACCATTTCCCCTTTGTGAGTGAGCAAGAAGTGTATACCAGCATGACAATGTACTATTAACTTTTTTAAGCATAATCTTTCTACCGACATTCAAGGGGAACAAATAAAGTCTACTTCATTTTTTGATGAGCTAGCATCCTAATATGGCTCTATACTAAAAGTAATATGTGCACGAATTTCCATGCTGTATCAAACATTCCAAGGGCATATTCAATGTAACATATGTATTATGAATTGGTAATTTAAATAGATAAGACAATTCAGCGGATGGATATCTAGATTATGATGGATGGTGTATAACATATTTTTATAGTGTCGAAGCACACATTTTATGATTAACGTTTATTGAATATTCGTTACTTGGTTTTCTTGTCTGTTTCCTTTCCCAAAATCACTTGGGCAAGCCGCTAATGAAGGCGTCATAAAGTGATTTACCTGGTATGTTTAAGCCAGGGTTGTGATTTCCAACGAGGCGCGGTTTGAATGGCAACTCGCCATGAAGTTTCCTTCATGTTCACTTTGGCTCAGATCCTTTAAACCAAGTAATGAATATTCCACATAATTCCATTATAAAAATAGCAATTTTGGACAGTCGACATTGATTAGCATGTATTTATATTTGCAAGATAACGGAGACGCATAAAAAAAGAGTTAGCAAATATTAAGAAATGGAAAGAAACGACCTGAATTATTGTGGTGAGTTGATTTGAGACGGAGACGAGACGCTTTTTAGTCATTGAAATGGACCAATTTGGACTGGGAGAACAAGGATGGAACGAGGTGGGCCGGCCCATTTAATTCCTTAATAAATTCCACTTTATCTTCATTGCTAAATTCCAGTTCCTTTTTCACTTTTTTCAATTTTCTTCTTTCTTCTCCACTCCGTTTCACAGTCCAAGCAGCGACTTCGAAATGGTCCACTCTTGAATTTGATTTTGGCAAATAATGAGGAAAATAGGTAGGCTCCACGCTGATGGTTTCTGTAAACGTTTTCACTTCTCACTTTCCCTTTTCCAATTTCCAATTTCTTTCATTTTCTTTTTTCTTCTACTCCGCTCTGCACTAAACGGCGACATCAAGGCACTCACCGGCGCCAACTTCCGGCGAGATGGATTTGGGACTTCAATCTCGCTCCGCAGCTCTCCACTACTAGAAACAGGGGCATTACCGACGGACTTTTACCGACGGACGAAGTCCGTCGGTAATACCGACGGAAAATTTTCATTTACCGACGGAAATTTAATTTAATTTACCGGGAATTAAAATTTTTAAAATTTCATTTTGTCCGTCGGTAATTGATTAAGTTCCGTCGGTATATCCGTCGGTAAAACCGGCGGACATAGTCCGTCGGTAACAAATCCATATATATAAACGCGTTTCTTCCCCATTTTTAATTACGTATCATTTTTATTACGATCGATCCTCCGTTCCATCCTCAGTTCGCGAACCCTAACGTCGCCAACGCCAAGCCGTCGCCGCCGAGCCTCGCCGTCGCCGGTAAGTCTTCTTCTCTCTCTCAATCGCTTTCTCTCTCTCACTCGATTTCTCTCTCTCACTTTCTCTCTCTCTCTCTCAGTAATTCGCCGCCAAGAAGAACACGCCGTCCACGCCGTCGCCGCCGTTTCTTTCCATCGCCGTTGCCGTCGCCGGTACGTTATCTCTCTCTCTCGCTTTCTCTCTCTCAATCGTTCTCTCTCTCACTCGATTTATGCTGTAGTATATCCGTTTGCACGTAGAGGGCTGATTTTGTTACTTCAAACAATTTCATTTTTCTGTATCGACATACAAAAATAATTAAATGGTAAATTCGGTGACGTGGTTTTAACAACATTCTACTTGGTTCATTATTTGAGAAACTTAATATATTGACCACGTGGCTCGGATTAGGTGAATCACAGAGTAATCTATTAAGGTTTGAGAAAATATGAAATGACCTACAGATCTTGTGTGCATTGAGGTGGTTAGTAAAAGGAAAACTTAATTGTATTGATATTTGAGATAGTATTTACTCCTCCGTCCCGCTAATATTCGCACTAATACTTGTTTGCGCGGGAATTAAGGAATATGATATTTTTGATTGGTATTTGTAAGAACCCTAATTTGTTTTTGATTCTAATGTTCATGATTATTGATTGGTATTTGTGTGAATTTTCAAATATTTGAATGTTTGATGCTTGATTGGTCCTCCGATTTAGGTTGTTTGCATTTTCTAACTAGTTTATCAAGCTGGGTTTTGGAAGTGGCTCTTCATTATACCTAATTGGTAGTTAATTAGGCTTTAAATAGATTGAGGTACAACTCTATTTAAAATATAAATAAGATGAGAGCCTTTTTCACCCACAACTATCAAAATTCGTCTTCTTAGACCAAGAAATACAGAGCAAACAAGTTCATTGCCGTTTGAGTCAAGGATTTTCTGTTTAATAAGATTAAATAACTCTTATTAAACAGAAAATCCTTGACTCAAACGGCAATGAACTTGTTTGCTCGTCTTTCTTGGTCTAAGATGAGATTGGGTTTTGATAGTTGTGGATGAGAACGACTCTTATCTTGTTTATAAATGTTAATTTAATTCATCATTGTAAAATTTCAAATTTTACAATAAAGAATTAATATTTCAAATTATTCACAATATTAATAATTTAAAAAATATGATAGATGTGTGTGTTAATTCATTATTGTAAAATTATGCATTTTACGGTAATGAATAAAAATTAATATTACGACGTGACGTTGTGACGGTTGAAACAAAAAAGCTTAGAAACCCGTTTAAGAATCTTTAACTTATCATGCAGAGGTCAACATGTAGTCATCGATTCTTAAATTGTCCGTGTGGGCAGTCTTGAAATGCACGATTATATGTTTTGTAAATATCATCATTGTCTATTAAAATTGCTTGAATAGTCGATAGTTGAGATATTTCGGTTGCATTAATCCTATTGGTCTCTGAGTGTATAGTAGACATATATGGTTGATTACACTGTCGATTCTAATCGATAGTGTATGATTGACCTAGTCTACGTCGTGCACTTGGAGACCATGGGGTTATGCTGCCGAAATTTCTTGATTTTCGATTATAAAGCAAGTAGACAAGGTGATATTTGCAATTCATACGTGTATTTCGGAATGGGATAGAAGCCAACCCAATTCTAAACCTAATGGACATGAATTGTCCTTTCATCATAGGAAATGATATACTTTACAACAAAGAATTAAATATTAATATTTAAAATATTAATAATTAAAAAAATGTTTAATATGGTGTGCGATAGAAGCCAACCCCAATTCTAAACCTAAAGAAACATGTCTTGTTGCTTTTAAGTTTGTAATCCAAATTTAGGGAATTGTAATGCGTTAATTACATCTAAGCTGTTAATACATTATGAAATGCAGGAGTTAATTATGTGCGGAGAAGATCGTAGTTGGATGGATAATCGTAGTAATCCCGGTAGAAGGGGTGTCGAACTCAATTCTTAGAAGGTTTAGAACATTTTGTGGAGTTTGCTAGAGCGCATCCCGGTGCATGCGTGGTGATAAGATTAGGTGTCCTTGTAAAAAGTGTAAGAATAGAAAATATCGAGTGTTGGATGGGTAAAGAAACATGTTTTAGAGTCGGGGTTTGTTGATGGTTACAAGGTATGGATAGCGCACGGGGAGCGTTATGTGGTTGAAACAAGTGTTCGCAATCATCCTATCAGTATCAAGTGGTCCGCCAAGGGAACCCGAACATTTGATTGATGAAGAGGAGCCGTCTGTCGGTTTGGATGATATGGTTCGAAATGCGGCCGCCCGAGTTTGATTGGAACCCTAATCCAACAGAGGCACCAAATCCCGTTGCAAAGAAGTTTATGGATTTAATGGACTCGCAAATGAGAAAATTCATCACAGTGCAAAGGCTACGGTGTTAGAGCAAGTGGCTGAGCTTCTAAATATTAAGGCGATACAAATATGAGCCAAAGATACTTACGATCGTATAATGTCATGGGGACATCGGATGCTACCCGAAGAAAATAATATGGTTCACAATTTTTATGAGACGAAAAAGTTGGTGGGCGAGATCGGTCTTGGGTATGTTAAAATTGATGCTTGCAAGAATCGGTGCATGCTTTTTTATAAAGAAAATGAGGGCCTCGATACATGTTCAATATGTGGACTTAGTAGGTATAAGCCACAACGCCGTGGTAGTGCCAAGCACAAGAAAAACGTGCCTCGGGCGCGGTTACGTTATATGCCGCTAATTCCCAGGTTGCAACGAATTTACGCATTGAAAGAAAGCTCGAAGCCATGCGTTGGCACAAAGAGTGTCCTCGTGAAGAGGGTGTGATGACTCATCCTTCGACGGTGAAGCATGGAAACATTTTGATGCCACTTACCTGATTTTCTGCGGATCCTAGAAACATAAAATGGGGATATGTACGGATGGGTTTTCTCCATTTGGACCAGGGGCAAAATCTTATTCATGTTGGCTGTTATAGTCACATGTATAATCTTCCCCGTGGTTATGTATGGCTGATCCTTATATGTATTTGAGTTTGTTCATTCCCGGCCCTTCGAATCCAGGCAAAAACATTGATGTGTATCTTCGACCTCGATGGATGAACTCAAGCAGTGTGGAATGATGGTGTCCGGACATGGGATGCTTTCAAGTTGCAAAATTTTAACATGAGGGCTGCGGTGATGTGGACAATTAATGACTTTCACGCTTATGGTATGATGTCGGGATGGAGCACACATGGGAGATTGGCTGTCCGTATTGTATGGAAAATACGAGATGCATTCACACTTGACATTACAAGAAGCGGTGTTGGTTTGATTGCCACAGACGGTTTCTTCCTAGTGACCATCCATTTCGTAAACAGAGGAATGCTTTCACCAAAAATAGAGTTGAGCAACGGGGCCCCCCTCCTCGTCTGAGTGGGGAGGATATTTTTGAGCAGGTGTCTGAGGTGTCTGATGTCGGGTGGGGAAAGATGTTTTCAAAGGATAGACCAGACGGATTTGGTAAAGACCATAACTGGATTAAAAAGAGTATATTTTGGGAGTTACCGTGCAAAAACGTCTACTTCAAATATTGATTCATCATTACATGATTGTTATCAGGAAGAGGAAATGCCTATACCTCCGATTATTGACTTGAATGATAATGTCGAGGAGGATGAAGCATTAATGGCCGAAAACACCCGTCCACTAGGGGAGGAAGTCACTTTCAATGAAATCGATGATGACAATGTGGAGGATGAGGAAGGAGAAGGGTATATATCTGGGTCCGATGATGAAGATGAGGAAGAAGACGACGACGAGGAAACTAGTGAAGAAGAAATTGAATTTTGTAGTGATAGTGATCAAGATTGTAGTGAATGAATCAATTTAGTTTTAATTCAGATAATGTTTTGTATATAATGTTTTGTACATTTTATATCACTTATCACTGTAATAATAATAATAATAATAATAATAATAATAATAATAATAATAATAATAATAATAATAATAATAATAATAATAATAATAATAATAATAATAATAATAATAATAATAATGGACATAAATATAATAATAAAAAATAAAAAATAAAATAATCAATAAAAATAAAAATAAAAATATACATATATGTATATATATAAATATCATTATTGTCTATTAAAATTGCTTGAATTGTCGAGAGTTGAAATATTTCGGTTGCATTAATCCTATTGTTCTCTGAGTGTATACTAGACATATATGGTTGATTACACTGTCGATTATAATCGATAGTGTTTGATTGACCTAGTCTACGTCGTGCACTTGGAGACCATGGGGTTATCTTTGTCAAAATTTCTTGATTTTCGATTATAAAGCAAGTAGACAAAGTGATATTTGCAATTCATGCGTGTATTTCGGGATGGGATAGAAGCCAACCCCACTACTATCACGTCTGACCACTACCGTGGGGTTATCTTTGGAGTGGAAAATCTCAAGTTTTTTGCACAAGCGTTAGGCCCAAGATTGAAACTTTGATTAATTATTATAATAATAAATCTACTTTCAAAGTTTCAATCTTTGGGCCAAATGCTTGTGCAAACTTGATATTTTCCACTCATTTCATTATAAATGTAAACCCTCTTTCTCTCTATTTTAAAGAAAACAACAATATTATTTCAAATTCAGCGATCCAAGTGAACTCCATTATTTTGCTTCTTTTTGTTTTTAGTAAAACAACCTTATACGAAACCCGGTCCATGTGAACTCCATTATTTCTTGTTTTCATATTGTCATTTCTATTTTAAAGGCAAGAAGTGCAATGCGACGGGACACCAAGTCCACCGTTACCCACGTTTTGTTTACTTGGTTACTCTTTACATGCTATGTAATATTTAAATTTTGTTCTACTTGATAATATTTTCCGTCTACATATATAATATACTAGTTTAGATATGTCGGGTCGAGGTGGCAATCGTTCAAAGAGAGGGAAGGTTGCGGGTTTTGTCCATCGTCTTGTTTCACCAAGGACGGGAGGGAGGATCTACTTCTGGTTACGGACGTAGTGAACCATCCGAGCGGGTTAATTTGGACGCAATTATTAATGAGGAAGGAAAAATGGAAATATCTATCTCTCCCGGTGGCGGTAAGTATCATTTAATTGTAAATGTCATATATATAATGTTTACATTTTATTATTGTCTTTTTATTTGTATATATATTGATATATTGTTTTTTAATTAATATCTTGATAGGTTTATACATGCGTGGTGGTGGTAGCGGTAGCGACGGTGGCGGCGCTCGTGGTTGTTAAACATGAATTTTCATTGACATGTAATTAAACAAACAAACATATGTAGTTTCTTTTTCCCTTTCCCTTTTTCCCCGGCCTTTCCCCGGCGTTTCCTTCCTTTTCCCCTTTCCTTTCCCCTTTCCGTAGTTTCCCCTTTCCCCCTTTCCCCGGCCGTTTCCTTTCCCCTTTCCCGCGGTTTCCCCTTCCTGTCGCTTGATTTGGACAAACATATGTATTTTATTTGATGTACAAGCGAAACAGGTTGTTTGTGTGTGTTTGTAGTTTGTAATTGGGTTGTTTGTGTGTGTTTGTAGTTTGTAGTTTGTAGTTGTTTAAAACAGGTTGTTTGAACAGGTTTACAGCCTTTTACAGGTGGTTTAATAATAAAAAAAAAAAATTTTAAAAATCTGGCCAGATTACCGACGGAAATTTCCGTCGGTAAACTAATACAAAAAATAAATAATTCAATTTTTCCGGCGGAAATATCCGTCGGAAAATAAAAAATAAAAAAAAATACTCAAAATACCGACGGACATATCCGTCAGTTCAGGGTTTATATTCCGACGGACAGATCCGACGGTAAATTTTTTGATTTCCGACGGTTATAACCGTCGGTAATGATTTTATTTCCGACGGATATTTCCATCGGTAACCTCCGGTATTGCTCCGGTTAACCGGCCGGCGTAACTCATTTCCGACGGACGTTTTCCGGCGGAATTTTTTATTTTCCGGCGGATAATCCGACGGAAATACCGGCGGAATTTGTCCGTCGGTATTACCAACCAATTATTTCCGACGGAATCCGACGGACTATTTCCGTCGGTAATATCCATTTAGCGACGGATTTGTAGAAATACCGACGGAAATTTCCGTCGGTAAACGGCCTTTTTCTAGTAGTGCTCGCTCCGCCGCTGATCTCGCTCCACTATCTCGCTCTGCTATCTCGCAACTCTGATCTCCCTGCTCCGCGACTTCTGATCTTGCTCATCCTCAACCTCGCTCAACAGCTTCTCGCTCAGCCTCGATCTCGATCAGCTTCAACCTCGCCATGATTCCTTTACTCCGTCCGAGCTCGACCTCGTCTTCAAGTCCGCTTACGACTTCCATTACCTCGCTCCCGACCCTGCTCCGCTAATCTCGCTCCGCAATCTGCATCTCGCCTCGCGATCCTCGTTGTAGTCGTTTTTCTTTTTCCTTCTTTTTTTCATTTGCAATTTCCTTTCTGGCTATTTCGTTTCTGCGATTTCATTCTTGGGTATTTGGATTTCTGCGATTTTGATTGATCGGGCTAGATGAAATGACTGCCATTTTCAATTTCTACACGCGACTTCGCCTCTTGCAATTTCAATTTATGGCGACTTTGAATTCTTGCGAGATGGACCACGGCGAGATGAACTGCCGCTTCAATTTTTGCGATCTCACTTAATTGACGATCTCATTTTTGCGATCAACTTTTTTGTTTTTTACTGTTTACACTACTTTTGCTTCTCTACTACTTGTTACCTTGCCACTGTCCCTTCGAAAAATCAGCCATGGAACTTGACGTAAACTGCTTCCACTTTCCTTGGTTGACTGTCGTCTGTGGATCTGGCAACCTTCTTCTCGTTCTCGGCAATGAACCAAGCTGTTGCTATAAAAAATCTGCTCCAATACAAGCCTCCACGTCACATCTCCGGTCGGATGAGTCCAGCTGAGTTCTCCAACACTGATCTGCACAAGGAACATCGTAATCTAAGCTGGGGGCATCTCCGGCTAAAGCCCCTCCGGTGTGAGAATCATTATGCCATTCTTTGTGTAAATAAATGTTGAATATTTATAGAGAGAATAAAGAGAGAGAAAGTGTATGTTTTTGTGGAGGAAGAGGAAGTGAAAACCTGAGAGTGAGAGAGAGTCCCCCCCAATGAGAAGCTTCCTTCGTATATATAGCCCGGTGGATGGGCTTTTAACCCATTCGGCCCATTTGGCCCATTTGTCGTTTGTCCGCTTGGCCCGTTTAGCCCATTTGACCTATTTGACCCATTTAGCATATTTGACCCATTTGACATATTTGGGAAGCCATACATATCACAATATTTTTGGGGTCCATATAATAATGATTATTTTATCCCCTTAATGCTACACATTTTCCACGTATTTATTATGTCCATTTTGACCCCTAGGTCTATCGTATTTTTTGTTGACCATTTTTTATGGTCACATCAGTACTAGGATCTTAAATAGAGCGTTTAAGGGCAACCAATTATAAATTCCCTTAAATCAATGTCCTGAATGATAATAATCTCTTATTTTCTTGTAATGTAACAAAATATCTTTTAAGAGCCAGTTATCCACACTGAATGCACAAGTATTACTAATGAAGATGCACTAACCAGTAGGTGTCCTTTGAGGGTGCCTCCACCAAAACTGAAAGCTGCGACAGGACTTTTAGGCTTTTTACTTTCATTAACGTACGCAATCTGCAGAGGCATCATGAGCCAGGGAAAAATCTCATTCACACAAGCACAGAATTTCACCCCAGTTTAACTAACTCCTTTAACTATGAACAACAAACTGCTCTGACTATGGAATACAGTAGGCTCTACAATTTTTTAAAACTAGATATGAACTTTGTGAACAATGAACAACCTTGTATTCTACTATAAGTGCATATGACTCATGATTATCGAACTAATGTTACTGAGAATCAAAATCATTTAATCCACTTGAGAGAAAATTAAAGCCATATGGAGCAGAAAGCTATTAAAAGCACTGAAACACAACCTCACAGTAATGAACAACCTTGTGTTGACTTTGTCAATTCAACATAAATTGCCATAATTCATAACAAAGTAAAAATTATTTTCAATTCAATGTAATTATTAGGGACGGGATGAGGAATCGAACGAGGTGGTTGTTTCATTGAGTTCAAACTTACTACAGTAGATCGCTCACAAAATTAATTAAAAGTAAGTTTCATTGAGTTCAAACAGAGAATTTAACTAGTTCGACTTACTTCACATCGCTGGTCCGAATACATCATCATCATAAATTTAGAACTACTACCAGATTTCAACCGTAGCAGGTATGAAAGAAATTCAGGTTCGATAATCAAGCCTTCAAAAATCAAGCAACACAAACACAGGTCTATGTAGAATAGCAAAAAACATGAACCCTAATTAAACCCCAAATTATATTGAATATATGGTTGTACCGATGAAGAAATCGAATGGCTGAAGAAATCGAACGGCGGATGAGGAAATCGAACGATGAATTGATAGGGTTTGATGATGAATTTAAGGATTGAGAGAGGGAGTAAAGGGGAAGTGTGCGCAGGAGTAGAGGTGGGAGTGGGCGTCAAATTAGGTAGGTTTTTTTTTGTTTTGTTTTTTAATTATTATTGGGTCCTACTATTTACACATTTTTTATATTAAAATAATGTGTAAAAAATCTAGAAGTACTAAACAGCTAATTAAGAGTATGAAAAGTTGTGAGTTAGCCATGATTAAAGACCTCGTTTTTGGTTTTCTTACTTTTCATCCTAATCTCCTAATAATTATATAGTCTCCCTATCTAACTAGACTTTATTATACTAATGTTTTGGTAAAAAAAATCAACAAAGAAGAAATTTGAAATGAAACGAAGGAGGGTGCAATGGAGTAAAATTGGTACAATAATGTAATCAAGATGGCTCGATCATCTAACGAGAAAAACCCTTGAGATGACTATCTCGCCGGCACAAAACCTCGGGAGGTGATTATGAGCACCTACCTTCCCAAACAATTGTATTATCTATGAATTACAAGGTAGAAAGCTATGGCGGATTACAACGTGTTCTTGAGCTGTGTGAGTGTAATGCGTGTGTGTATGTGTTCGTGTGTTCTCTTTTCCAGCCATGAGCTTTAAATAATAAAAAAGAAAACAGAAAAAATCAAATCCTAACTAACTCCCCTACAATCTCGGTAGGTCATCCTCATCTTGACTTAGTCTTCGATCCGTTGAAAGGAGTCTGTTGGTCATGGCTTTCCTCACGTGCTTTTTTATCCCTGTGATAAAATATAACAGAAATAAATAATTGTTATTAAATAAATAATTTTTACCTTGCCCTCGAGTGTGAAAATGTTGACATGCTGATAAGAACTCAAGATGTATCAATCCTGAATTTTACCCATAACAACTAATATGAAAGTTAGGATGGTCTACTTACTTAACTACCTTAATATTATGATATTTTTAGTTATATTTATATTATAATTTATAAATTTTCTTTCGATTAATTTCAATATAGTTCTGTATAAAATTAATTTATATTATAATTATTTATCTATATAAATTTATAATACTAATATCTAAATTAAAGAAATTAAGAGATTTATATAATTAAAACATCTGGAATAAGTCAACAGACTAGGTTAATTTATTTCGTATCTTCGATTCGGCCAGTACAACAAATTCAACAGTACAATTAAAATATAAATATTTTTGTTAATTAGTACATTAATTTGATTCAAATATGGAGTAGCCCATGTAGTTGCACAATTATGTTTGAAATATGTCAACTATTGCTTGAGAGTATGCATCGAGCACACTCCTATCTTTGTTACTTGGTTGTGATGGTTACTGTTATCATGTCTGATTAGCTACATCAAGTTCAAATAGATATAACACAATTCCACACATCATGTTTATAGGTACTAGAACATATTAACAAAATTCAATTATCATGGATACCTTTAGAACAACACATATCAAGGGTAGGAACATTTCAATAGACGTTCAATTCAAGGAAACATTAGAAACGAAACTATCGGCCACATTGGTAGTACATGCATTCAATACAATACAAGGAATCCTATCACAAGGATGAATACTTCAATTACTAAGGATCGTAATCCCTTACCTTGGGTTACTTGCACTTCTTGCAACACTAGTCCCTGCACGAATCTACAATCATGCAAAACCATTCTTAGGTACAAGTAATTTCTATTTACTAAGTACCAAAACTCCTTTTAATTCATCTTATTAATCTATGAGTTAATCTACTTTAACTCCTTCTAAGGTTAATTATCCTCCATTAGGTTTACCAAGCTACCCCTAGGGTTTCCATAATCAATTCCTATCAATACTCCCTCTATTTCACTTTACACACACTAATCTCATCTTTTTCAGCACACACAAACACACACTAAACCCTAATACACACACACACACACCCGCCACCCATACCCACACACCACACATGCACGCACGCAGCTGGCACCACGCATGACACACATATGCACACAACACATACATGGCACACACACACACCCTAACCCTAACACACACACACTACACACATCACACACACACACGGCACACACACGAAATCCTAATTCATTTCAAAACCCTAGCATGGAATATTTAGATTAACACCAATCAATCCCCGTGCCTAAACCCTAATCATTATTATCAATGAAGGTTTAACAATATCAATCACAAAATACATTGATTTCCCCTCTAATCTCATTCTTAACTTCTAGGGTTTCTAGGGTTTTAATCTGATGCGGAAGCGTAAACAAGAATCACTACACGAGTGAGACTTGAAGAACAAAGGAATTGTTACACGAACAAAACCCGAGAAATAAAACCAAAGGATCCAAATATCAGATACTTTGATAAAATATAATTAGAAACAAGTTTTCGATTACAATCTGAATTATCGATAGGTGATACTTATTCGCCTTTATATAGGCACTAGGAAATGTGAATACTATGAATCAAAATGTGAAAAGAAAATGAAACAAAAAGTTCTTTGAATTTGTTCAAGTTCTGCTCCAAGTCTTCATGCACCTGAACATACATTATCCTCTTGTTTTCCTGTCTCCACCTCCATGGAATGTTCCACATCAGTCCCTCCCACTTGAGAAGAACTCGCCCTCGAGTTATCCGGAATGTCTGGATACATAGGCACATCGGAAGAGGGATGGAACAAGGAAAGATCTGCCACATTGAAAGTCTTGGAAATACCCATACTAGTAGGGAGATCTATCACATAGGCATTATCGTTGATGCGCTTAAGAACTTTGTAAGGCCCGAATTTCTTTGGTGCAACTTATGATACTTCATTGGAAACCTTTCTCTACGCAAGAACACCATCACCTCGTCTCCCTCTTCAAACACAACCACACGACGATGCTTGTCGGCGGCGGCCTTGAACTTAGCATTAGTCGCCTCCAACTTTTTCTTCACTTGCACTTTGAATGGCTTGTGAATCCTTCGCCATTTCTTGGCGGCCGCACTAAAACACGGAACATTAGGCAACTTCACCAAATCAGCGGCATGACGGGAGTGCACATAAACAATAGAGAAAGGAGATTTTCCGTAGGCTGTGAACTGCATTATTAAATGCAAACTCCGCTTGAGGAAGTGCGTAATCCCAGCTGTTTTGGATGCTCTCCACGAATGCGGCGGATCAGATTTCCCAACGTCCTATTGACAACTTCGGTCGGCCATGCATGCGAGGATGCGGTGTCTTCTTGAATTTCAAAGAGGTGTCGAACATTTTCCATGAGTGATCCAAAAGTGGCTTAAGAACTTAGTATCCTATCGAAGTAATGGATAACGGTACCCAGTGTAAACGAACGACCTCGCGGAAAAACAAACGAGCAATGTGTGAAGCATCGAAGTCTTCCGACATGCGATAAAGTGCACCATTTTTGAGAATACGTCCACCATGACAAACACTGAATCCATCCCTCGTTGAGTCTTCGGAAGACCAAGAACAAAATCCGTTGACAAGTCCTCCCGTATGCCATTAGGTACGGGCGAAGGGGTATATAAACTGTATTTTGAGGCGCCCCTTAGCTACGACAAGTATAACATTTGCGCACAAACCCGCGCACATCTCTCTTGAATTGAGGCCAAAAATAACGAGACTCAAGACTAGAGATAGTCTTGTCAATGCCCAAATGCCCGCTAAGACCTCCTCCATGCAAATCACGAATTAACTTCTCGCGCAAAGACACACGAGGGATGCGTAGACAACTACCTTTAAAGAGATAACCATCGTAGATGTGAAAATCATTTTGTGTGGCCTTAGTCTTACACACAACCCATATCTCCTTGAAGTCATCATCTCCTTCATACAAATCTTTTATAACTTCAAATCCCACAATCTCGCTTTGCATCGTAACTAGCAAAGTTGCTCTCCTACTCAATGCATACGCCACTTTATTTCTTTGCCCAGTTTGTGCTTCAAAATAAAGGGAAATTGTTGTAGATATGCCACCCATCGAGCATGCATCTTGCTAATACGCTTCGATTATTAAGATACTTCAAGGCTGATGATCGGTATACAACACAAAGCGATTTGGAATCAAATAGTGCTCCCGATGCCTTAAAGCACGCCTGTTGCATAAAATTCCTGCTCATAAGTAGACCACTTCGACGTGCATCACTTAGCTTTTCACTAAAGAAAGCCATTGGTCTTCCTTCTTGAGACAACAGCTTTGCTCCTATCTGGAAGCTCCTGGCATCACACTCCACCACAAATAACTTTTCAAAACTCGGTAAAGCTAGGCGTGGTGCGATGAGTCGGCTTTTCCTTGATCTCCTTAAAACTCGCCATTTGTTCGGGCCCCGATGAAAATTTCCTTTCTTCAAGCAATTTGTTAACGGAGACACGATTGGACTGAAATTTCGAATGAACCTTCTGTAAAAGGTCGCCAGACCATGAAAGCTACGAACATCAGTCACTGTCTTTGGAGTAGGCCACTCTTGTATAGCTTTAACCTTCGAATTATCAACCCGAATGCCATCTTTTCCCACAATAAAGCCCAAGAAAACAAGACTAGCTGCCATAAAGTCACATTTCTTCAAATTGACATATAGCTTATTGATCTGCAAAACTTGAAGCACTTGGCGTAGATGCCCAATATGCTCCCTTCATTGGGCACTATAGATCAAAATATCATCAAAATAGACCACCACAAATTTGCCAATAAAAAGCTTCAAAACATCATTCATCAGCCTCATAAAGGTGCTTGGCGCATTGGACAACCCAAAGGGCATCACCAACCACTCATACAACCCTTCTTTGGTTTTGAAGGCTGTCTTCCATTCATCACCTGGTCAAATACGGATCTGATGGTACCCGCTCCTTAAATCAATCTTCGAAAAAACACATGCTCTGACGGACAATCAAGCGTATCCTCTAATCTAGGTATAGGAAAGCTATAGCGTGCCGTAATTTTGTTGATAGCTCTACTATCAACGCACATCCGCCACGAGCCATCCTTCTAGTCGTCGATAAATTTGAGTGCGGCCACGGGGACTTACACTTACTTGAATGGACCCCTTCTTTAATAGATCTTCCACAATCTCTTGCAATCTTTGCACTCTCCTTGGGATTCATCCGATAGTGAGGTAAGTTAGGTAGACTTGCTCCAGGAACAAAATCAATGGCATGTTGGATTTCCCTCGTGGGAGGTAAACCAGGTGGTAGCTCGTGCGGCATCACATCTTGAAACTCCTCCACAGTTCACGAATGCGGGGGATAATCACTTTTACCTCCACATTGAGAATACCTTTCACTACTAAGGCTATCATCTCTGTTGATTGCTTTGCATCTGCCAAAAATTCTGCACTATTGTTAGTCACAAAAAATACCTCCTTGCTGGGGTTTGATTCTTCCGCCTTAGACCCTTCAACATACGGAGTCAAGGTAATCCTCTTTCCTTCCCACATGAACCTGTAGATGTTATCCTTACACATATGCACGGCATCAATATCAAATTGCCAAGGTCGGCCTAATAAGATATGACATGCATCCATCTCTACCACATCACAAATGACAGTATCAGAATAAGGCCCAATTGTTAAGGGAACTCGGCATCTGTTAGTCACCCTAACTGTCTCCACATCCTTAATCCAACCAATTTTATATGGTTCGGGATGTTTCTCAACCAACAAATTCAATTGCTCTACAAGTTGCTTAGATATAATATTTTGAACTACCGCTATCTATAACAACGTTAAAGCGTTTATTGAAAATGCGGCACACAGTTCGAAAAAGCTTGTGGCGGCTGTGTGTATCCTCCTCTCTCTTGGGTGAAAGCGTGATCGGCGCACCACAAATGCAGATGACATATTCTCTTCTTCCTCTCCATCATCAGACTCTCCTCCATAAGCCACGTCTTCTACATCATCTTCCTTGTTTGTATGCTCCACTAAATTCACCGGCCGCCGATCGGGACAATTATTTGAGTGGTGTCCGGGCTTTCCACATACGTAACACTTGTCTCCCATGAATTTACGATAGGGGTTAAAAGTTTTGGGTTGTGGGCTGCTTAACATCCGTCTTATTCTTTGCTCCTCGATCGCCAGCTACCGGTCTCTTGTCATCGCGGTTTCTAGTACCTCGTGTCTCTTGCTCATTTTACGAACCTCACTAGTACTAAACCGGTCGATGCAAAGGCTCTTTTAGATGTGTCACCTCGATTACTCTTCTTGTCCCGCAAGTTTACCTCGGCCTTTATTGCTAGATTGTATGCCTCAGAAAGCAAAAGAATTGGTTGAATACCAATCTCATTTCGTACACTCCAACTGAGTCCATCAAGAAATCTAGAGACCAGCTGTCCCTCTGTCTCTAACACATTGTTGCGAGAACATAATCGCAGAAATTCAGAATGATACTCATGAACAGTACGCGTACCTTGAGCACAATGTTGGAATTGATAAAATAAGTCTTGCTCATGTCGGATGGTAAGAATCGAGCCGTGAGCGGACGCTTCATCTTAGGCCAGACCCTCACAGGCTGCTTTCTTTGTCGACGCCTCATGTTCTGTACTTGTTCCCACCAAGATGATGCACCTCCCTTCAACCGGTAAGCAACTAACTTGACTTGGCGTTCTTCTGGAATTTCCATGTACTCGAAAAATCGTTCAATTTCTGCAATCCAGTCCAGAAATTCTTCAATACCCAAGTTACCATTAAAGGATGGAACATCCACCTTTAATTTGAATTCTTCGTGTCTTCGCTGCCTACGTTGAAACCCCTCTTGAATCTGATTTCCACGCCCAAAATTAAGATCTGGAGCATCATTATCAGATGAAGAATCCTCGTATATAGGATTTCTACGAAGGTTTTCATTGACATGAACTCGTTGTTGCTCTATGTTGGCGATTGCGCGGTTAGGAGCCGATCTCCGCCGTTCAAGCTGTTGATCTTGTCCGGCGACATTAAATGCGGTCAAGACGATTAATCACCATTTCCAAAGCTGCTTGTACTTGAGTCATTTGAACGCGTGTTTGCGCTAACTCCTGGTCGATACGATCTAAGCGTTCATTCTGAAGTTGAGTACCTGCTGCTCCTGATGGTCCGTCTTCATCTCCTGCTGCTGGTGTAGTACCGGCCATTGATAATAACCCCGGAACAGGCAAAACCTGCTTTGATACCAACTGATGCGGAAGCGTAAACAAGAATCACTACACGAGTGAGACTTGAAGAACAAAGGAATTGTTACACGAACAAAACCCGAGAAATAAAACCAAAGGATCCAAATATCAGATACTTTGATAAAATATAATTAGAAACAAGTTTTCGATTACAATCTGAATTATCCCAATGGCTGATACTTATTCGCCTTTATATAGGCACTAGGACATGTGAATACTATGAATCAAAATGTGAAAAGAAAATGAAACAAAAAGTTGCTGGACTGTTCAAGTTCTGCTCCAAGTCTTCATGCACCTGAACATACATTATCCTCTTGTTTTCCTGTCTCCACCTCCATGGAATGTTCCACATCATAATCTAAAAGCCAAAACAAGAAAGAACTGATCTTACTTCGGTCTAATCCTTGAACACGAATCAAATCGAGCTTCCTCCTCCTTCTTCTTCCTAGTTCGGCCGCCCCTCTCCCTCTTTCTTCCTTCTTGCGCCTCCTCTCTCTCTCTCTCTCTCTCTCTCTCTCTCTCTCTCTCTCTCTCTCTCTCTCTCTCTCTCTCTCTCTCTCTCTGCCCCTTTCTCTCTCTATTCGGTTCTCTCTCTATTTCCTTTTCTCCGATTAAAAATTTAAAATATAATGAGGCCCTAGGTTTAGAAAATTTATATTTATAGCTGGATCTCCAAATCTTAAGTCCAAAAGTAATTCAAGTCCAACTCAATCAAGGTAATTCAAGTATAAATAGTCCAAGCCCACTTAACCTAGTCCATATCTAGGAAAGGTAAATACAAGTTATTAATTTAAATAGCACAATTACTTAATAAAAGAAAAGAATAATAAATACATAAATAAAATAAATTTAGGGTTATTACAGTATGATAATGTCTTTAACATAAACTTCCACACCAACCTTTTGCCAATTTATCACCTTGTATTCAAAATACTGGTGACGAATTCAGAAATTTATTCAAACAAACTAACTTTTGGTTACATAAAAGTGCAAAAGGACCAAGATACCTTTACTTAAGCTCGTACAACTTTTGGACAAACTTATCAACATAACCACTCATGAAGCTAGGGTTCACTAGTTTTCCTTTCCAATTTGCATGGTTATTCTTGATTAATACACCCTCCTCACTATCTTTGTCCATTACACGTTTGATAGCCTTCCATACACCCTCCTTTGAAAATCTTCCATTCTCATCTCTATCAACTTCCACACCCACCTTCAGCTCTCCAGCTAGTGTCCTAGCATTTAACATTTGGTCCCCAAGGTCTGGCAATAGCACTAATTGACAATCACTCATCAAAGACTCCCACATTGACCCAAACCCACAGTGGCTCACAAAGCACCCTATTGATGGGTGGCTCAATATCTGTGGCTGTTGGATCCAACCCCCATGAACCACACCCTTCCCTTTAACCCTCTCTTCAAATCCCTCCGGCAACGCCTCCTCCAAGGTGGCTGGTCCCGGCGGCGGTTTGATGGCTAGGAAAAATGGGTGTCCTGTTAATTCTAGGCCCATTACAAGTTCTTGAATTTGGTCGTTTTCAAGAACCCATTGACTTCCCAATGCACAAAAAATGACAGAGTCAGGACTGAATTTGCTTAGCCACTCGGCCCATCGGGCTTCTAAAGGGATTGGGGCTGACTTTGGTAAAACGGGCCCTGTCAATAGAAGTGGCTTCTGATATTGGCTTGCAATGTAATCACACATTGGGCCTTCAAGTTCATGACATGTTCTAATGGATATGGCGTTACACTTGGTCAAGGAAGAGATAATGCGCTCATAAAATGTCATGCCGGAGCCAAATTCTTGTGAAATGAATGACAAGGACTTAGCTTCATGGCGGCGTAAGACTACCGTGGAAGAAGGGTACCCTGCTGGCGGCTCCGCCATTTCATCCAAAGTGAGTGGCCGATCTTTAGGAACTTTCCGGGCAGGGACTGACGCAAAAGCTAATGCAGCTGCACATACAACATTGTAACACACAGTCTTGAAGCCTATGCGGGCTGCCAAGTCCGGTATCCAATGTGCGACAAAATCGTAGAAAACGAAATCAGGCTTTAAAGCCTGCAGAGATGAGTCAACTTGATCACGGGTCAAGTCAAAGGCGGTAACAAGAAGAGGTGTCAAGATAATGGGTATATCGGAGGCGGTTTCGGTTCCCGGAGGGAGGCCTTCCACTTGTGGGACTGTGATGGGAAAAAAGGTGATGAGGTTGGGATGGAAATCGATATGTTGAAGTTGGATAAGGGCCTTATTTGGCAAAAAGAAAGAGATTTTGTGTCCTCTTTGAGCAAGTTCATTGGAGAGATGGAGGTAGGGAGTGATGTGGCCAATGGCAAACCATGGCAACATTGCTATGTGAGATTTGGAGTCTGTTTGGCTAGACATGACCGTTGTTTTTTGTATCAAAGAAACAAGCTTAATTCCTCCTTAAGGTCCTGATTCTTGCACCTTTTATCAGAATGTGAAAGACTTTGCTCAATTTTATAGGTGGAGTGGGAAGATGTGTGGACCTTTTTTTTTCTTTTTGGGTTCTTAAAAGTTATCTAAAGTAATATAAAATCAGCATAGTCTTGGAGCCAAAATCAAGGGCAGTTTGGTAATTTCACGCGGTGGCAAAATTGAAGTTTGGGTAACCTTGGCTGACGTGGCTGGCGCTGATTGGACTGAAACATGGCGCGTGCGTTACACGCGCCGACAAAGGCGCGTGTGTGAATGGGTTTTCTTTTTTTTTTTTTTTTTTTTTCTTTGCGCCACGTGGCGAACTCTGATTGGTTGGATTATTTACAGAATTTTATTTTTCCTCCCCTTTTTTCGACCTCAATTATTTTATAAAAAAAAAAAATTAAAAAAAAAAAATTTTTACACCAAAATTCATATTTTTTTTTCCTCTTCAATTAGAGACTAATTTCATTTAATTTGGACACAAAAAAAAATACTCTTTTTTAAATATAAATTTCTTAATTATCCTTTCTTTATTTTTCTTTTTAATTTTTCAATATATTTTTTGTGAAAATTAATTAAGTGTGAAGTATATTTTTTTTTATTATAAATGATGATAATAATAATCATAATTTTACTTTTTTAATATAAATTATTGTTTGTAATGTTAGTTCTTTCGTTTCAAAATCTGACATTAATTTCTTAAACATATTAATTAATAGTGTATAAAATATTTCTTGGGACGAATATATTAATTTATTTTTTTACCCGAAGTAGTAATATTTTGTAAAAATTAATGTTTATAATGTTCGTGTCTTCGTGTTAGAAAATAAATATTAATTTTTGAGACAAGTAAATTCATTGAGTCAAAGGAAGCATTTTTTTTTCGATATAGAAAGTAGTATTAATTATGGGATGAAAGTAATATTCATTTTTGAATTGAAGGAATTTTTTTATCTTAAAAAGTAGAATTTTTTTATATGCCAAAAAAAAATGAACATTGCTTCCTTCGTCTCAATCAACATTTTAAAAAATAATACTCCCTCCGTCCCGGTCGAAGTGTCCGAAAAGGACAATTGCACGAGAATTAAGGAAAGTGATGTAAGAAAAAGAAAAGTTTACATGTTGTGAGTATGAAAAATTAAACAGGAGAGAGAATGAGTGGGAGGAATAGTTAGGAGAGAGAATGTTGTGAGTGTAAAAGTAAAGTAAGAGAGAGAATGAGTGGGTGAAATAGTGAAAAAACTTTCCTTTTTTGGGTATGAGACATTTTAAATGGGACGTCCAAAATAGAAACTTGGGACACTTCGGCCGGGACGGATGGAGTACTACTTTATTCGTCTAAAAAATTAATGTAATATTTTCAGACGAAAACACTAACATTACAAACATTAATTGCAGAGGCGAATGAAGTATTATTATTTTTGGGTTAATCATTTCGAATCGAAAGTAATATTCATTTTTGAAATATTGTAATATTAGTGCCTTCGTTTCAAAATATGACATTACTTTTTTAAACAACTAAGTAATATTTTATAAAATATTCATTGGGATGAAGATGGTATTTTATTTTTTTAGCTGAAGTAGTATTATTTTGTAAAAATTAATCTTTATAATTTTTGTGTCTTCGTGTGTATAAAAATAAATATTTTTTTTTGAGACAAGTAAATTCCTTGAGGTAAATGAAGCAATTTTCTTTTGATATAGAAAGTAGTATTAATTATGGGACGAACGTAATATTCATTTTTGAATTGAAGGAATTTTTTTTCCTTAAAAAGTTGAATTTTTTTTTATGTCCAAGAAAAATTAGCATTGCTTCCTTTTGGCTCAATGAACATTTTAAAAAATAATACTACGTTATTCGCCTAAAAAATTAATGTCTTATTTTGAGACAAATGCACTATAATTTTCAATCTGATATTTGTATTTTCAATATAATTTTCAAATAATCGTTTTACAATGTATACAAACATCTATATTTCCTTTTGTATATATTTCGATTTTAATCAGTTATTCGTTAGTAACTGTCCGTGCATCGCACGGGGGTCAATCTAGTTGTACTAAACACCACCCCCCCCTCCCAGTTTACCCGACCCAGTTTAATTAAGGTTCTTATTTTTCTTTTTACAATGTTCAGATTAATTAAGGTTATTAGTTGTTTATTATTTAAATGAACAATGAGACTCACTTGTGATTCTCACAACAAAAATTTCATACCCACTTTATCTTTCCTAATTTACTTTTTATGCTCACAACATTTATTTTTTTCTTAATCCATTTGCAAAGTCAAACTAAATACATTGGAGAGAGTAATCATATTTATGGTCCGATCTCGTAAAAAAATACTCCCTTCGTCAAGATTTCTAGTTTGACCTTATATGAAAATTAAAAATAAATAAATGTTGTTAGTATGTAAAGTAAAGTAGAAAAGACAAAGAGGGTAGATAATTTTTGTTGTAAGAATAACAAGTGAATCTAATTGTTCATTTTAAATAATAAAATGACTAATAACTTTATTTATTATATTACAAATTAAAAAGAAATATAAGAAAGTTACTCGGGGGAGTATATGATAAAACTAGGATAATGATTAATACTAGGGTCCCATATAAATTAAAATCAAAATGAACCAATA
This sequence comes from Adenophora triphylla var. japonica, assembly GCA_022495995.1. Taxonomy (NCBI): domain Eukaryota; kingdom Viridiplantae; phylum Streptophyta; class Magnoliopsida; order Asterales; family Campanulaceae; genus Adenophora; species Adenophora triphylla. The sequence goes on along the minus strand of JAFEMH010007495.1, from coordinate 24,644 downwards.
TATATGTAATATTCGATACTCCTATTTAATTTCATTTCCCAAATTGAATAAATAAAACAAATGTTGATGCATTTTAATTTTAAGTGAATCCACTAAAAGAAGAAAATAATAGTTACAATCTTTTGGCGCATTAGGCTAGCTTTTGACTAGCTCAACCCGCTATAAAAAGAAGATTGCTCACAATTTATATATATAAAAAAAAAAAAAAATTGCTCACAATTTGAGATTTAAAAGGGCCAAAATTGTAACTAATATTATCTAAATATAATTTTAATGATAAAAATAATATTTTCAAATGTACTAAAATAAAAAATACTCTCCATTGATTAATTTCCATTCCTAATAATATATATATATATATATATATATATATATATATATATATATATATATATATATATATATATATATATATATATATATACTCCCTCCGTCCCACTATAGTTGACACCCAAGGGGTGGGTTCAAAAATCAAGAAAAAAGAATAAAATAAAAAAAATGTGTGGTGGAAAATAAAGAGAGAGAATGAGTGGGGTAAATAGTAGTGTTAGTTGAATAAATATGTGGTAGAAAATGAAGAGAGAGAATGAGTGATGGGGTAGAGTGAATATAAAAATATAAAAACTTGATTATTTTTTGAAGGTGTCAAGTATAGTGGGACGACCCAAAATGAAAAGAAGTGTCAAGTATAGTGGGACGGAGGAGTATATATATATATATACTCCCTCCGTCCCATTCGAAGTGTCCGGAAAGGACAATTGCACGAGAATTAAGGAAAGTGAGGTAAGAAAAAGAAAAGTTTAAATGTTGTGAGTATGAAAAATTAAATAGGAGAGAGAATGAGTGGGTGGAATAGTTAGGAGAGAGAATGTTGTGACTGTAAAAGTAAAGTAGGAGAGAGAATGAGTGGGTGTAATAGTAAAAAAACTTTCCTTTTTTGGTAATGAGACATTTTAAATGGGACGCCCAAAATGGAAAGTTGGGACACTTCGGACAGGACGGAGGGAGTATTTTGTTTGGGGTAGAATTTTTACTCAAAACTAAAACTGCACTGACATCTTGAATAGTATAGTCCTTCAGCATCTTGATTTTTCAGCATCTTTAACATGACATCCTATTTTTTGATAACTTGAAGATACATATACAATCGTTCCTATTTTTCAGGAGATAAACACTACACAAAGATCAACGACTAAGTCTTACATATTTCAAACACATTTCTAACGGAAGATCAAGTCATGGTAACTGTTTCACCCAAAAATTTCATTCTACCTGTTCTACATCTTGGTCATCCACCTTGAGGTTACGCCTTAATTTACATCTTGGACTAACGCCTTGAAACTGTTTGTTGTATATTTCCTATTTATCAGGAGCAAAATTATGAATAAAATAACTCACTCATATGACCGTTTGGACTTGGTCAAACGACGACATAATGACCCCATTTATCAACCAAAGCGATAACGGCCGATCCTCATCAGCAGATAGCGAGATTCTAGGCGAAATATCAGCATGAGAGTCAAGTTGTTATTTTCGGTTACAATCGTGTATATATATAACCCCCTAGGACGCACATGTATTCACGCTACACACTATCGCTTACTCTTGTACTGCAATTTGTACTCAGAAACTACGAAGATCAATAAGACTTTTTTGGTTTAGGTAGGCTTTCCAAAAGCCTCCCGAGGTTTTTCCCTGCGAACGTTTGTTCAAAGGTTTTCCTCGTTACATCCTCGTGTTCATCTTGCTTTGTGAATTATATTTCATTTGTGCCCAAACATCATTGATAAGATAAATTTAATTATTGAAACTTGTCCAAAATAATTTGGCATCGTCTGTGGAAACTTTGGTTTTTTAGATTCCAATCAAGATGAGCAATCCGACTTCAGCAATGTCTACCTCCATCATTGCGACTGGGGCAAGAACCAATATGTCAAGCCTGCCTATGACGTCTAGCATGCATTCACCTGTTGGCTCTGGCACTGTGACATCTCAAAACCAAGGGCTCACTCCAGGTGGATCTTCATCCATGACGCTGCCGGGAATTTCTCTAGAAGTTGTAACTGCCATGACGAATATGATGCAACAGTTGAAGGACCAAATTGACGGGCAGCAAGATACCAATCAGATGATTTTCAATCATATCAACAGATTGCGACACAATTAATCGGCTTCAGGATATGACGTTCCAAAGGTCAGCATGCCAGAGATCTCCCCTTTGCAACCTAGGACTCTTTTCTCAGATGTTGGGATAAGTGCGCAAGGTGGTCAAGGCAACATGTTCATGTTCATCACTGTCCAGACGGAAAGCACTACCGTTACGTCCAACCTGGTGCCGCGGTCAACATGTTTTACTTTTGTAACCCCACCTCCTGTGGGGCAAAAAGGGAGTTTTAACACGTTCAATATTCCTTTTAATCCCTTTGTTGCCACTAACCTTGTTGTAGATACCGCCCTTGCAAGGGAAGTGCAGTAGCTCATGGACATCCTTATGAAGGTTCCAGGAGTTACCTTGCCCTTCAACCAGGCATCTCCAACTAGCTATCATGATTCACGTTTTGTTCCTGCTATAGCTGGGGTGAAGATCCCTAAGAGATTTCAAGTACCTCCCATGAAACAATACGATGGCACTACTGATCCTGCTGAGCACATAGCTCTATATCAAGAGAAGATGGATATCATTAGCATTCCCCCACACCTTAAAGAAGTTTGCTTATGCAGGGGCTTTGAATCCACCTTATCTGGTCCCTCCTTGATGTGGCTGACTAATCAGCCTATGAATTCCATCTCATCTTATTCTCAATTAATTAACATGTTTTTTAATCAATTCTCTTGCAATCGTGTGTTTGAAAAATTAACAAGTGACCTTTACAGGATTGTACAACAGCCTGACGAAACCTTAAAGGATTATGTGTTCAGGTTCAACAAGGAGGCTGTAAGCATTCCTCACATTGACGTGTCGACTGCAACATAAGCTTTCAGGATGGGCATGAAGAGAGAATCACCATTCTACCAAGATCTTGTCATGTTCCCGTCTAGAAGTTTAGAAAAAGTCAGGACGATATCCGTTCGTTTCATCTGGCTGGAAGAAAATGAGATGATTCATGGCAAGGCGTCGAAGAAGACGCCTACATATGAAAATCCCAACAGAAAGGTTGACTCGTCCCATCATCGATTTAATAGGGGAAAACCCTATTCTAAAACCGACCCTTCCAAAATTAATGTCGTGGAAGAAGATGATGATGAAGATGATGCAACTTATCATAAGATTAGTGACTATTATTTTTCTGTTGACGTTTCAGGACTCCTATATGCAATGGACAATTTAGGTGGCAAGACGAGATGGCCAAAAGCAGCTGATAGGTCATCATCTTGGAAGGACAAATCAAAATGGTGTGCTTACCATGAAGATTTTGGCCACACCACCGACAATTGCATCACCTTGAGGAAGGAAATCAGCTACTTACTTTCGAAAGGCCTCCTCAAAGATTTGCTTGGGAAAAGAAAAGGACGAACGGAAACAAAGGAAGTCAGGCGACGCTCCATCTCCACCTCCTCCTGCAACTAAGATGATCAATTTTATCACAGGTGGTTCAGACATTTGTGGCACCATGTATTCTGTGGCAAAACGTCATGCTAAGGATTCCAAGGAGGATAAGATGGAACTGCCAACTAGGCATCCAGATCACTCGCCAGGAGAGCAAATTATTTTCGATGATGATGATACAGAAGACGTCTTGGATCCGCATTATGATGGTCTAGTCGTCACCCTACAGATTGCTAATGGCAAGGTGAAGCGTATCTTAATCGACAACGGTAGTTCAGTCAATCTCATCATGAAGAGCACCTTAGAAGAAATGATGATCCCCCTATCAGAGGTCGTGAGGAACTCCTCCGTTTTAGTAGGTTTCAGTGGGGAAACCAAACAAACAATTGGAGAAATCAAGTTGCCCATCTATGTAGAAGTAATGAATTCTATGGAAAGGGTTTGCGTGATCGACTGCCCATCTTCTTATAACATCATCTTGGGCAGACCTTGGATCCATAACATGAAAGCCGTTCCATCTACGTATCATCAATGCGTTAAGATGCCAACGCCTTGGGGAGTAATCAAGGTGAAGGGAGACCAGCAAGCTGACAAGGAATATTACAAAACGGATATGAAAGCGTGTTCTACTCATTAAGCGTGACCTAGGCAGAAGAGGGCTCAAGACGCCCTAGAACTATAAGGGTGAAGATGTCAAGATCTATCTGTTAATCAACTGATTGAAACTGGGGCAAGTTATCATCCTTCCAGGTTCTCAAGGTGGCATCATTCTCTGTCCTATAGGGTATCATGGGATACGCCTTAAACGTTACTCCACGTAAGTCAAGATTTATTGCAATTTCAACGCCAAGGTACAAACCTATTCTTAAAATTAATTTCCATTTCCTTTGAATTTATTATTTCTTTTATTTACTCAAAAATCCCTATTGACTTAAGCATCGGAGGGGTGTTAGCTAACCTAACACCCAATCCTAACATGTTCTTGTGATGCAAGATGGACACCCCTGAGCATTGGATGAATGACATTAGAAAGTCACTTGACCAACACCTTGAAGGGACTAACGTCTCTTGATAATATAAGGTGCATGATCCCTTCATACCTAAAAGCATTTTACAATGTACTTGTGGAACCATGATTGTAATCGCCTGGGTGCACGTTTTTCACACTTGATTTTAAAAAGCAAATTCAATTCACCTTGTCAGGGGAATTGCGTCTGCTATTTTAAAGTTCAAGATGTGAACTAAGGATTGTAACATTAACATGTTACCTAAGGACTCCGAAAAGTGACATTTCTACATGTCACCCACAACTTGGTTATAACATCGTTGCATGCTATCTTTACAACTTGGTTATAACATCGTTGCATGTTATCATTACTTCTTGGTTACAACACTCGTACGTGTTGTCTTCCGTACCCAGCATAAAAAATACTCAAGGGTATAGAAACATCCAAAATACCATTACGATAAAAGCTAACCAAAAGACCAAGATGTTGGACCAACCCAACACCGTCAAAGCAAAATGTATGGACTCCTATGAGCCACTTACAGAACCATAAATTTAAAGATGATTAGGGGCCAAACCCCTCCAAAACCCAAATTTACATGCCAAAAGCGGCATGGCAAAATACAACATAACCATTGTTTAAGGAGCCTGAAAAAAGAAATTGTTTCAACTTTATATTGCAGGAGCAGCTTCTCCCACTTTGTCTTTACCTTTCTTCTCACCTTCCTCTTCCTCAGTTCCATGACCATTTACCTTGGGGTCCTGCGCTTTGGAGCTCACCTCACTCGCATCAGGGGCCTCTCCTAGGAATTCATTCAGCATGGTGTGAGTACCCCAATCCAACTTGCGACCCAATAAAAGTGCCTTTTACTCAATAAAAGTGCGCTAGGGAGCGTTTTGGTAAATTTTCGGCCCATTCCGAGATTTTCGGGAGCTTTTTATAAGTTTCTCGCTAAGGAAGGACCTATAGGGAATTATTCAGTTTGGACCTGTTGGGAATTAACTCAGGAAGGGTCCAGAACCGCCACCTTGCACGTTTCTAGAAAATAAGCGGTTATGGCTCTCATTGTCGCACGACATCCTAAGCCAATTCCCAGGCAGCGTTAAATCAAAATTTTCTCATTTTAACAAAGGGACGCTCACTCTCTCTCTCTCTAGAGCCTTCCAGACCTTTCTCTCTCTATCTACCCAAAAATACAACACTCTCTCTCTCTCTCTCTGTAACCAAAAGACGAGCATCTTCCTCACCGTTCTCTCTCTCTCTCTTTCTCTCGACCCCGGCTGAACGGAGAGACCTCACCCAATTCTCTCTCAATCTCTTCACAACCTAGACCTGACTTGATTCTCTCTCAGGCGCTTCCATTTCTCTCTCTCTCTCTCTCTAAACAAATCGACGCCCTCTCTCTCCGGCGACGGTGATAACCGTTTCTCTCACTTCAATTCTTCCCCAATATTTTTGACGCCTTCTTCCCCGTTCCAGACCCTAAACCTGTTCACCGCCACCAAAAACGCCAAACTAAGAAGAGCCCATTTCTTCCATTGCAAATTTGTCCAGATCCGGCCTCGTTTTGGTCATTTCCGGAATTCATTCTTCGATTTCTCTGGTCTTCCCCATTTCCCAATCATCATTTTGAAGCTGATTTGAAGACTCCCTATATCAACGTGGTATAGAGAGCGTAGACTAAGAGGGTAATTAACATCTTCTCTCCGTATACCTCTCTTATTCATCCATTCTCCATGCTAAACATTATGATTATTATGCATTCTGAGTAGTTATGCCATATTCTAATTTCTGATGATGTTGATTATACTTCGAACTCTATGTTCAATTCATGATTTAGAATGATTATCTTCTATCTCTTTTCCTCTCTTATTCTCTATACGTAAGATGTGTATCAATCTGAATCCAAGTTAGAATTGCCCTGCCTTGGTTTCTAACCATGCTAATCATGTTCTGAATCTTATGCTTTATCCATACCATAGTTTGAATTGTTTTAGTTGTGATCTAAGTACGAAGATGGGTGTGAATCATCTATATTAACACTCATCTGAGTGTTGATTTCTCTTCCTGTGATATCTATGGCTTTCATTCATTATTGTTGCATACTCCTATGGTATTTGGTTTCCTCTTTATAAACTCTGCAATTTGGCTTGTTGTGTCACGCGACACACTTGGCCATACTTGGTCCTGTGTCGTACGATACACATAGCCACCTTGCAGCTGGTCCATTTCAGTTGTAAGTTGTTCCAGTTAATGTAATCGGGATGTGGCCCCCCGCACCAAGTGGTTCACAAGTTGTATGTCTCTCAATTCATTAATAAAGCAAAGCATTAATAAGCATTTATCACATATTTTGTCTCACACAATTTGCACACACTTATGAATGATATTGGATGTTGAAACATTGAAAGACTCGTTTACGAGGCGTGTTGGGTGAACTCTCAGTTCTTCCCAACACGTAATCTGACCCCCGAACCCATTTTCTCTTTTCAAAAAGGTTTTCAAAGTTTCCTTTAAAACGGCATGGCGACTCTCATTTTCTAAAATTTTTAGTGAGCATACATTTAGTGGCGACTCTGCTGGGGATATTTAAAACTTATTTTCAAAAGTGGGTCAAACTTTCGTTCTGGTTCAACATCCATTTCATTCATTTGTGTGTGCTTTGTTTGTGACATTATGTGATATGTGCATTTTATGTGTTTTGTTTTCCTTTTTTTCTCCTGGTTTCTGTGTTGCTGAAGCTTAGTGTTGAGTGTTTATCTTGCTTGGAGGCTGGGGCTGGTTCTTTTCTGTTTTGGTCCTGGAATTTTGTCTCTGTATGTCGTACGACATAGTAAGCCAGGGCTATCCTGTGTCACGCGACAGTTTTGGCCACTCAGCATGATTTGATTTTTTTTGGTGCAAGTTGTGATTGTGGGGCTGTCCCATCTGTGGGGTTTGGTGTGTGTGTGTGTGTTATTTTCCATTATCACCCCTTTTCAAATAAAATAAAAAAAATAAAACAAACATTTTCGCAAATAAAGGAATCTAGTCATCCGCACACTACATCACTAGATCTAGAGCATTTTGGTGCGATTGACGGCATCGCGGACGGTGATGTATGTCGCCTACGCTTGAGCGCCTAATATCAATCCTTTTCCCCTAGCGCATCATAGGTGGAACCACACTTTTCAAAACTTACCCAAAGGTTGGTTTTTGACACAACTTTTTCAAAATATATTAAAATGAATTGTTTCAAAATTAGTCGTAGGCTTTCGTACCTATCCCAAAACCTAGCACGTATGGTCATGTTGCCAATGTAACATGGTTTCACGTATGAACATGTCGCTCTCACGACCTGTTCTAACGAGAGATCATGTCGATTTGTCAACGTGCACCGACGAGAGGTCATGCCGGATTTTTCCTTGAATTTCCTCAGGAATACCCGTCATGCTGCCCAAATTTCCCCAGAAATTGGGATTGCTCGTCCGTCCCATAAATGCTTGTGTTTTATTTAGGTATTACTGCCTATTATTAATTTTTAATCAATACATTTGATGTATTTTGAATGGTGTGCCTTAGGTTCCCGCTCGAGGTTTAGAATGCGAAAATAAAGGCTTATCCTTTTCCAACCGTTCCTAGGACTTAAAAGACGTTGTTTTCTACTTGAACATAAATAAAGCACTTGCATGAGTCCATCTCCTTTCATATTCTTTCCTCTCCCATACCTTCTCAAGGTTCTTTCCTCTACCACCTTATCGACCCCTATCCACCTCTGCAGTTACGGCAAGTCGGGTGCGTGCTCCAATTCCCGGCGCTCATTTGGTTCGTGTCTCTGAGGCAGATTCAATTTCTGCAGAGTCTTCATCTGTTTTGGTATCCGAGATGTCTGGTACAGAGAATGTGTTTTCCACCCAATCCGAAGGTTCATCTGCTGCGGGTCAGCCGGGTTTGAATGATTTGTCCATGGAAGAATTGAGGGTTACCCTTGAGGCCGTCTTGGCTCGTGAGCGTGAGGCTCAATTGCTTGCCCAAGTTGCTAAGGCTCGAGAAGAGGAAGCGCATGCTAGGTTTGTGGAAGCAATGCGTGTTCGAGGGATTGCCGTCATTCGTCGTGCAGATGGTTCTTATGAAGAAATCACTAAGGCTTATGATACCGATTCGGGGGCTGAGAATGTTTCTCTGCCTTTTCATCCTACTTATGGTGTTACACCTCCTCCCGCTTATCAAATGCATGGAATGAACGTAAATGCACAAGGCAGAACTCTTTCTCCAATGGCTCAACCCATCCAGACTCAAGTTCGGGTACACAATTTAATCACTCTCAGAATCAGGGGCTACCTTTGAACTCTCAAGTTAGTTTTGGTGGACCACAACCAAGCTTCTATGACTTGACATCTTCCCCCTGCCTAATGCTTCTATGCCTCCAACTCAATTTGGATTGCATTTCCCAAGTGGTTATCAACCTCGGCACAAGAAACTCTAAGGGTTTTTGGATCCCAAGCTCTCAACAGCAAGGCAACTTCCAGTATGGTCAATTCCAGGGTCCTCGAGTACAGGATGGTTCTCAGTATCAGTTCTCTGGCAGTCAGTTTAATCGTGAAGGTTTTCTACAGCCTCAGTTAATCAATCCCAGTTTCAAGGTGGATTTTCTCAACCTATAATAGGTGCATCTCTTGGTCCTGGTTCAGTTCTGCATGTGACTGCTAGTACTTCATTTCAAGGTCCTTGAGCCCAGAGTGTCCAGTTTCCTAGCTCAGTCAGCTTGTTTGATAGTAGCTTGAATGTTCCAAGTACTTCGGGTTTGCCATCAATGGATTTGCCAACAACACTTACTCTCGAGAATTCTCCCTTCCAGCAGGCCAGCTCTGTGCCCTCCTTGACTGTGTCGCCCAGTATTCCTCAGCTTCCCAGGATGATTCCAGAAGTGGCTATGTTGTTGAAACAAATGCAGCAGCAGATCGACAAATTGACGGTAGGATCCAGTGGTCTTAAAGTGGTTGATCCGGGACTGGTAATAGCCCTTCCCTACAAGTTCAAAATGCCTAAGATGGAAATTGATGGGACGGTATGTCCGAAAACTCATGTTGACACATATGTGATGACTATGGGAGCAATGGGTTGTACTCCCGAGTTTATGGCTCAGCACTTTCATCTCACACTCAAGGGTCCTGCCTTGACATGGTTTCTAACCCTAAAGCCAGATTCCCGATCCACTTGGAGTCACATCACTGAGGCCTTTCTTGAAAAGTACCGTGGAAACCTTGAGTGGCGCACAACCAGGGATGATCTGGTCGGTACAATCCAGAAGAGTGATGAGTCGATCATTGATTTCTTCAAGAGATGGAATGCTAAGCTTAATAAGCTTTCTGAGCCAATCCCTTTGCAAGATCAAAAGGACATCTTTCTCTCATGTGCGAAGTCGGTTCTTCGTGAAGCTATTGGAAATGGTTGATACCCCGATTTAAGGGAGATGGTAGGCATGGGAGCTCATAGCGAGAATCGACTTTTCAATCTTACTCCAAATGTCAATGCCGGTAATGATGGCGGTTATCGTTACAGGATAGTCAATCCAGTTTCCATGGCTCCTAAAGGGAAAAAGTTAGCTAAAGACAATAGTGTCAACAACCTTCAGGGAGGAAGCACTGGTCAAAGCAGTGGGAAGTTTCCGCCTTGCCAGCCAAAGAAGTATGATGATCTCGGTATGACTACTGAAGAGGCTTTTAATGGTTTAGTTAAGACTGGGATGATCAAGCCTCTTGATAATTACAACCCTGTTAAACCCAATCCCAATTTGGATGCAAGCAAGTACTGCCGATACCATCAGTATCCTGGCCATACCACAAACGACTGCGTCCCTCTGAAGTTGCTCATTCAAAGGCTTATTGATGAAGGGAAGATTGAGAAGGCTCTCCCCAACGTGGTTACCAACCCTCTGCCGTGATGTCAGCAGAATCAACGGGCTTCCCATCCAACGTTGAAGAAGTCAATCAGTCGTCGTAGGGTCTAAACTGTCTTTCATTTTATTAGTGAATGTCCTTTTTGGGATTTGAGTCTGTTATGTCTGTGTTATTTATTCTGTCAGTAATAAAAGTCTTTGTTTCTCTTCTTGCTAGAATCGAGACATCACTTGCACACCCACATTACACTTAATTGAAATGATTTTATTCCATATGATCACTTGTGCTGCTCAATCAATAATTCATTGAAATAATTAATATTTTAATTAATCGGAGTGAGAAAATCAACTGATATCCTTCTCAAATTGGGGCTCATCAATTCCCCATCTCGCATCTCATATGCTCACATCTCTTTCATCATACTCAGCGTTCCGTTGCTCAATGAATTTGCATTAATCTTTCTCAATTAAGCTTAAGCAAGCAATGAAGACTTAATCTAGTTTAGATCAACTGGTAGGGATTGCGGTTGAAGTTTTTCACCATAGGGAAGCCATTACCTCACCCTCACAAAACAATATCCTTTCATTTCAAGATCGGCATGTTTTGAAACCTTGTTTAGCCATCATCTTTGCTCCTTGCTGAGAGAGGTCCAAGCAATGCCAAGAAGTTAGCCTCGAGAAATCGGCAATGCACAAAATACTCTAGTTATGAAGGAAGGATAGATATAATTCTCAACTCCTCAAGAGGCCTTCCAAATTCTAAAAAGAAGGATTTTAAATCCTCACAATTTCAGTAAGAGTCCTCAACTTCTCAAGCGCCTTCCAATTCTCAAAAGGATGTTGAATCCTCCCAAATCTCCCAAAGTCCTTGACTTCTCAAGAGGCTCTCCAATGTTCAAAAGGAACCCGAATTCTCACAAGTTCACAAAAAGTTCTCGATAGCATGGACTTCCTCTCACCAGCATCCACAAACCAATCCCAAGCCGTCCTCTCATTTTTAGAGGATATTCCCATTACCATTACCCTTGCCTTTGGCCAAAGTCAAGAATTGACCTCTCATTCTTAGAGGCAATCAATCTCCTCGCCATAGAGATCCTAAACACATCCTTGAAAGCCAACCTCTCATCTTTAGAGGTTCAGTCAGTAAAAGGCCCAGCCGACCTCTCATCTTAAGAGGTCATGATGTACACAAAGATCCAAATCACCAGATGGCCGATCGAAACCCTGAAACCCAGCTACAGTTCCTACCGGATAGCAGTTTCATTATAATATCTTCGAGATCTAAATCAAATTAATGCTTCATTGCTTGCTTAAGTTGGAATTTAATCCATCTTGGTCCAAGACCATCAATCAGAAATTGTGCAAATCCAATTCATTTGACATTTCGTGTGAGCATATTTAATTTTTCTCCACAAACACTTGTCGTGGATGCCTCAATGGGGCTTCGCATCCATGTCTTTCATTGACACTCCAAGGGGACATGTTCTCTAATTCTCCAATTCTCAGAACAAAATTTCAATGGTACTCAAAATCTTGAATTTTCACATTCCTTCTCTCTTCTCAATCTGGATAAGCCCGAACTACGGCGACCTGAGCTCCTCAGAATGAGGGGAACGTAGGCAACCAGAAATGGTCCGGTCACAAATACTTTTGAATCTCAGAAAATCCGGTCTCATCAAGGGCCGTCTCTATACACAAATCCTCTTTCCATCTTTCCAAATTTGATTCTTGATATCGGTTGGTTTTCTCCTCGTGATTAATCAAAATATTTGTTTATATCAAGCTTAGTGGTTGAATAACCCGAACATCAATAAAGGGTTTTAAGCAGTCTTGTGATCATTAGGAATAAGACAAGTTTTCAAATGTATCAACGAGTCTTCTTTTCTACATTATAGGAATATAGAGCCAAACACTATCTTTCTGTTAGCAGGGTCTTCCATACACTTTACCACACCTTGTGATGCTTATACTCTCCCAAAAGAGTCAAACCTAAAGCGAGTGTGTTACACAAAATCGGGATTCATTCCCACTTTTCGAAAGATGTGCCCCTGCGCGTATACATTTCTGAGTCTTGTCCATTGACTGATTGACTAAAGTTTGAAAGATGGGTGCCTCCTTGGCCACAAGATGATTCTGTCTGCAATGGGTATGCATTGGAACTCTTCAAGCTGGGGCTTTGCTAAGCTGTTCTCTCAGGTTCTCCTGTATCAACTCTTCAAGCTGGGGCTTCGCCAAGTCACCTCCTCAAATCTGGGCTTCGCCTAGTCATCTCTTCAAATCCAGAGCATTCTGTGCACTTCCTCTACTGCTTTCCGTTTCGGGCGCGCGACACACCTTGTTCTTATCGACAACAATCAACTGGCTACAATTTGCACTCACCCGGGAGCGTCCCCGACTTGCCTAGGCTGTACCATCTCATTCATCACCCATACACTTCTCAAATACATGGGAGAGGGTTTGCCATCCATACGCCATCATAAATCCATCATAACATATTGCTACATACATATCTGCTCGTCGAGCCATGCAAAATCCTCACTCCATTTTAATTCCCAGCCGAGATGGACTTGTGCATCAAGATTAATAATGCATTAAATTAACAATAATTGAGTTCAAATTAATGAAAAGTGCCTAGAGTGTTATGTTTTCCCCCCACAGGGTACAATAATCAAATGATCATAATCTGATCATAGGAATTGCTCCTCAAATCACAATTTGGACAAAGAGTTCAAATCCTCCAGGTGGCATTTTCTGCCTTTATCATCTTTGGATTCATCAACATCATTTGAAAGAGCTTCAGCTGCCTCAATCTCCAAGCAATAGTGCTCATCAGTCTCAGCGACAGCAAAGTTCATCTGGTATGGCCATCATCAAATCCCGTGTTGGACGGAGAATCATCATCAAAATGCCCGTGTTGGACGGCGAGTCATCATCAAAATCCCGTCTCGCAACGGCAAATCATCAACAATACCCATCTTGCAACGACAAATCGTCAGCAAAATCCGTTTTGCATGGTAACTTAGCATCAAAGTTCGTGTTCTACCCGACAAGTGCTTCCAAAGCCAGCCAATCACCCCAAGCGATCACCTCTCGTGTGTACAACCCTTGCAGGTAAGCACAACACAGGTATGAAAGTATATCATTTCAACTGCAAATCATCTTGTCTTACGTTTACTTTCTCGGAAAAGTCATTTCATTTCCTTGGAGTTCATCTCGCGATACTTTTGAGTTAATCTCGATCATCCTCTTTAGGCTTGTTCCTATACCTCTTTAGGCTTGTTCCTATACCCCTTTAGGCATGTTCCTATACCTCTTTAGGCTTGTTTATACCTCTTTAGGCTTGTTCCTATACCCCTTTAGGCTTATTCCTATACCCCTTTAGGCTTGTTCCTATACCTCTTTAGGCTTGTTCCTATACCCCTTTAGGCTTGTTCCTATACTTCTTTAGGCTTGTTCCTATACCTCTTTAGGCTCGTTCCCATGCCTTTGAACTATTATCTAGCTTGATTCCCTCCTAGGGATACGTAGGAATCCTTTATCGAGAGGTCCAGCCATTTGACCATTTTGGTCTTTCTTCGGTTTGAGGCACCACACGTATTCACTTTCTCAAACTACGATCTGGCTTGATTCCCTTTTAGGGATACATAGGAATCCTTTCTCGAGAGGTCCAGCCATCCAACCACATCAATCGTTTGCCATATCCCCAGCATGTCAAGCCATTCGACCATTCTGCCCATCTTTCCCATCTTTCGCTCGTCAAGATTGGGATCCTTCTTATCGACAACCTCACTTCTTCCATAAGTGACGTTGCCGAGGGGCTCTATGAGTACCCCAATCCAACTCGAGATCCAATAAAAGTGCCTTTTACTCAATAAAAGTGTGCTAGGGAGAGTTTTGGTAAATTTTCGGTCCATTCCGAGACTTTAAGGAGCTTTTTATAAGTTTCTCGCTAAGGAAGGACCTATAGGGAATTATTCAGTTTGGACCTGTTGGAAATTAACTCAGGAAGGGTCCAAAACTGCCACCTTGCACGTTTTTAGAAAATAAGCGGTTATGGCTCTCATTGTCGCACGACATCCTAAGCTAATTCCCAGGCAGCGTTAAATCAAAATTTTCTCATTTTGACAAAGGGACGCTCACTCTCTCTCTCTCTCTGGAGCCTTCCAGACCTTTATCTCTCTAGCTACCCAAATATACAACGCTCTCTCTCTCTCTGTAACCAAAAGATGAGCATATTCCTCACCGTTCTCTCTCTCTCTCGACCCTGGCTGAACGGAGAGACCTCACCCAATTCTCTCTCAATCACTTCTCAACCTAGACCTGACCCGATTCTCTCTCAGGCGCTTCCATTTCTCTCTCTCTCTCTCTACACAAATCGGCGCCCTCTCTCCGGCGACGGTGATAACCGTTTCTCTCACTTTAACTCTTCCCCAAAATTGTCGACGTCTTCTTCCCCGTTCCAGACCCTAAACCCGTTCACCACCACCAACAACTCCAAACTAAGAAGAGCCCATTTCTTCCATTGCGAATTTGTCCAAATCCGGCCTCGTTTTGGTCATTTTTGGAATTCATTCTTCGATTTCTCTGGTCTTCCCCATTTCCCAATCATCATTCTGAAGCTGATTTGAAGCTCCCTATACCGACGTGGTAGAGAGAGCATGGACTACGAGGGTAATTAACATCTTCTCTCCGTATACCTCTCTTATTCATCCATTCTATATGCTAAACATTATGATTATTATGCATTCTGAGTAGTTATGCCATGTTCTAATTTCTGATGATGCTGATTATACTTCGAACTCTATGTTCAATTCATGATTTCGAATGATTATCTTCTATCTCTTTTCCTCTCTTATTCTCTATACGTAAGATGTGTATCAATCTCAATCCGAGTTAGAATTGCCCTGCCTTGGTTTCTAACCATGCTAATCATGTTCTGATTCTTATGCTTTATCCATACTATCCTTTGAATTGTGTTAGTTGTGATCTAAGCACGAAGATGGGTGTGAATCATCTATATTCACACTCATCTGAGTGTTAATTTCTCTTCATGTGATCTCTGTGGTTTTTGTTGCTTACTCCTGTGGTATTTGGTTTCCTCTTTGTAAACCTCTGCAATTTGGCTTGTTGTGTCACGCGACACACTTGGCCATACTTTGTCCTGTGTCATGCGACACACATAGCCACCTTGCAGCTGGTCCATTTCAGTTGTAAGTTGTTCCAGTTAATGTAATCGGGATGTGTCCCCCCGCACCAAGTGGTTCACAAGTTGTATGTCTCTCAGTTCATTAATAAAGCAAAGCATTAATATTCATTTTATCACATATTTTGTCTCACACAATTTGCACACAACATACTTATGAATGATATTGGATGTTAAAACATTGAAAGACTCGTTTACGAGGCGTGTTGGGTGAACTCTCAGTTCTTCCCAGCATGTAATCTGACCCCCGAACCCATTTTATCTCTTCAAAAAGGTTTTCAAAGTTTCCTTTAAAACGGCATGGCGACTCTCATTTTCTAAATTTTTTAGCGAGCGTACATTCACATGGCCACCTCTTCATCAATTTTCCAATTTACATGTTTCCCACTTTCAAACTCCTTCATCATATTGATTCGGCACTCCATAATCGACTTGCTCGCATTCATCATGTATCCATCATTCACCTCCTCTAGCTCCTTGATGTGCTCTTCTTCGACCTTCAGCATCCTGGCCGTCAGGTTGGCTAGATCATTGTTTTGCTTTTCCACCTGCTCCTCAGCCTTTACCGCTCTGAAAGCTTCAAATTTGTGTTTTTGAGTAAGGACTTTGATCTTATCCTCTTTCGCTTCTATCTCCTTCAGAAAAAGGTCCATTCCTTCCATTACCTGTGGGAAAGAAGAAACAGCATGCTACTATGTTAAAACCCATCCAAGGAAATCAAGAATTTATTTTTCCAAGACAAAAACCCACCTTGGTTTTGCATCTCCAACTTTCCCTCCATCCAATACCACGATCTCCGTATCATCAAGCTTTCTCTTTCTCTCCCCTTTTATGCTATTTGAACACTCTCCCTTTGGAAGGGGAGGTTTTCCTTCTTCCTTCTTGACACCAACCTTTGCCCTGATGCCAGAAAGGACATCTTCCACACTAAAGCAGGCCTTGGATCGAGTTACTGCACATGAAGAAATATCAAGAATGGCAACACAGTAGGAAAGGGAAAAAGAGAAGAAACAAGAGGTATACCAGATGACATCTTGCCAGCACTAGTAGAAACCCCTCTCTTTTCTTCAACGAATTCTGCAGAAGGTGGCTTAAATATTCGTAGCTCCTCCGAAAACAAACTCAAAATCAGATCAACATTATCAGACGTATCGTCAAGGGGTGGCAAAAGCTCTTCCAACTTGGTAACTGAAAGTATGCTACCAACATGTTAAGAGAAGCGCCAAGCAAGACACAGTAATTAAACGCATATCTTAAAAAGCTACCTGAAGGGTTCCATGTGGTCACCAAATCTCCTCCTCCCTCCAGGCTACTTTTTCTTACATAGAAGAATCTATGTTTCCATCCCCTATCAGCTGCGTCAAGACCTAGAATCAAAGGGTCCCTATTTGACCTAACCCTAAAATTGTATCTACCTTTGCCAAAAGCCCTAATCTCTGAAACAAACGCCAATTCCTCTAAACATGCCACCATACCTTACTCGACCGCGATTTTGTCTAAGGTAAGCAAAATGCGCCATCCTATGGGCATTAATTGACAGTAGGACAGCCGGGTCACTTCGAAAAAGTGGGAAATAGAAGCAGAAAAGGGAAATTTCAAACCTACACTGAAAGGATACTCGTAAAACCCTACCCATTCGTCAGACACACAATCCGCACTAAAAACTTCATTAGGGATCAAGAACACGGCATTTGGGGTAAAATCATTATTTCTCTTCAAAGCGTCAGCATGGGACGCGTTAAAGTTGCACTGTTCACCCTCTTTATCTCGGATGAACCCTAGACATCTAAAGCCTTCCGGCAAAGACGCGTCGACTTCTATGACCTTCTTCTTACTTTTACCCATTATACCAGATAGAAGAGACAGGAAAACGACAATGCAAAAAGAAAAAGAAAACTCACCGGAGAAATTGACGGAGACTTAGCACCGGCTGGACGGAGGATTTGAAAAAAAGAAGAAAATATGGTTTCTTTCAATCAACCATATATAAATATGAAGGGACGGTGACAGGAGCCTATGAAAAGCCCATAATTACCCTAATTTCCCTTAAGCCACGCGAGCCAACCACCTCATCAATTCCTCAGCAAAATCGAGGCGACACTTGGCAAAATATTAAGGCCTTCCGTATTCAACATGGAAAGCCTCAATATTTTGGGGGCATTTGTTTCACCCAAAAATTTCACTCTACATGTTCTACATCTTGTTCATCCACCTTTAGGTAACGTCTTAATTTACATCTTGGACTAACGCCTTGAAACTGTTTGTTGTATATTCCTATTTATCAGGAGCAGAATTATGAATAAAACAACTCACTCATATGACCGTTTGGAGTTGGTCAAACGACGACATAATGACCCCATTTATCAACCAAAGCGATAACGGTCGATCCTCATCAACAGATAGCGAGATTCTAGGCAGAATATCAGCATGACAGTCAAGTTGTTATTTTCGGTTACAATCGTGTATATATATAACCCCCTAGGATGCACATGTATTCACATTACACACTATCGCTTACTCTTGTACTGCACTTTGTACTCAGAAACTACGAAGATCAATAAGACTTTTTTGGTTTAGGTAGGCTTTCCAAAAGACTCCCGGGGTTTTTCCCTGCGAACGTTTGTTCAAAGGTTTTCCTCCTTACATCCTCGTGTTCATCTTGCTTTGTGAATTATATTCCATTTGTGCCAAACATCCTTGATAAGATAAATTTAATTGTTGAAACTTGTCCAAAACAGTAACGGCTCCTTATCTTCAGCAACCTGCCTCGAATTTTTAGGGATTTTCGGTTACTAGTTAATCTCTTTATTATTTTTGGAGTATAAAAAGAGAGCTAGGGATAGGTGCCAAGGATGGCAATTTTTGTAACTCTCTCTATATTTTCACTTTGTACTCACTCAAGAAAATTATAAATATTCTTAGTTTTAGGTAGGTTTCCTAAAACCTCCCGAGATTTTGTGTCGGAGATCAATTGGTCAAGGGCCTTCCTCGTTACATCTTGGTGTCATATCTTGAATTTTCTCATTCTTATATTGCATTTTTGCCAAAAATCATTCCACTAAAAGTTCAGTTTCAAAGCATACAAGAAATTGATCAAAACATATATATATATATATATATATATATATATATATATATATATATATATATATATATATATATATATATATATATATATATATATACACATATATGTACATATACATATATGTATATGTATATACGTATATGTATATGTATACATATACATATACATATACGTATATGTATACATATATATATATATATATATATATATGTATATATATATATATATATATATATATATATATATATATATATATGTATATGTATATATATATATATATATATATATATATATATATATATATATGTATACATATACGTATATGTATATGTATATGTATACATATACATATACGTATATACATATACATATATGTATATGTACATATATGTGTATATATATATATATATATATATATATATATATATATACATATACATATATATATATATATATATATATATATATATATATATATATATATATATATATATATATATATGTATACATATACGTATATGTATATGTATATGTATACATATACATATACGTATATACATATACATATATGTATATGTACATATATGTGTATATATATATATATATATATATATATATATATATATATATATATACTCCTCCGTCAAAATGAAAGAGTCTGTAAATTTGTCAAGGCACGCAAAATAAGAAATGTGATGTAGGAAAGAGAAAAAGTTTAAATGTTGTGAGTATGAAAAATTAAATAGGAGAGAGAATGAGTGGGAGGTGATGTAAGAAAGATAATGTTGTGAGTGTAAAAATAAAGTAGGAGAGAGAATGAGTGGAGAGAATAGTGATTTAAGGTTTCCTTTTTGGGAAAGTGGCTTTTTAAATGGGACGCCCAAAAAGGAAATAAATGGCTCTTTCGCTGGGACGGAGGGAGTATATATATATATAGGGTTTTGTTAGGATACCCACCATAGGAGTATCCTAACAAGTGATCCATTATTTTTAGGACAAAAATGTCTCTCTTTCATCAAAGCAACCGTATGTATGATGGGAGCAAAATTGTAATCATCAAACAGAGTGAGAAAGTTAGTATTAAATAAGAGAGAGAGAGAGAGTTAGTATTAAATAAGAGAGAGAGAGAGAGAGTTAGTATTAAATAAGAGAGAGAGAGTATCTCTCTCTCTCTCTTTGATGATTACAATTTTACCCCCATCATATATATGGTTGCTTTGAGAAATGAGGGACATTTTTGTCAAAAAATAATGGGCCACATGTTAAGATACTCTTGAAGGGGGTATCCTAACAAAACTCATATATATATATATATATATATATATATATTTATAATGTTTTACTAATCCAATGATAGATAACTTTTAAATTAGAAACACTAAGACAAAAAGTGTGGATGTAACATTTAATTATATATGCATGGTAAATGGGTTAAAAAAGTGATGATCTTCTATTTTAGCCATGCGGCAGAAACGTCATTTTTAAATTTATGAGATTTTATTTTATTATTTTTGAATTTGTTTTATTTTCTTACTTATTGTTAGTTGGCAGTTTTTTTAAGTATTGGAAAGTTATTAGATCGTTTTAGATTTGTTTATAGGGTAAATATTAAATACAGAAAACGAAAAATACAGGAAATAAAAAATTTCAATCCTGTCCTTGCCCGTCTCGTGTGTGTATACACGAGATGTTCTCACTTATTCCGTGTGAATCTACACGAGATGTCTCGTGTACATATACACGAAATAAATGTCGTGTATATGCACACGAGATGTCTCGTGTAATTTCACACGAGATGAGTGAGTACATATCGTGTAAGTATACACGAGATGTAAGCTATCATCTCGTGTATATATACACGAGATGATAGATGATATCTCCTGTATACTTACACGAAAAAGTGTTTCCCAATTCAATTTCGTCGATTTTTCGTAAAAATTTCAATAAATTCCTCTGTATATAGTGAAATTATTTTGAAAATCCCACTCATAATTGTTTATTTTCGATTTGTGTGTTTGGTTGATCCAATTTTATTTTGTATATATAAATTGTCACCTAGGGTTTCAGATCTCAATTTGTTAATCATGACGGTTTCGACAATAGGATTGTATCCGAGCAGTGTATACGACTTTGATTTTAGCAGTCGATCTGTTGTTCCGTCGCCGTCCACCGTCGGTTCGCCGCCGCAGAAGCCGATGGTTGGCGGGCTTTCTTGCCTTTTCTCATCTTCTTCGTCATCTGTTGAGGGAAAGATGTAAAGACAGAAATAAAAAAAAAAATTAAGTATATAAATTGATATTTTGATAATTTACATAGTTTCCTGTATTTAACTTCCCTGTATATAATCATATCCATTTATAGGCAGGTTTGGGAGGCGGTTTTTGAATTTAATTAAAGTGGGTTTCTTTTAGAAACGGAAAAAAATAGTCTTTGGTTGTTCTTTCATAGTTAGGTCATTCTCACAGGTTTCGGTAAAAATTAATCATTCTTTTTTTAAGGCGGAGTAGTAGTACAAAATTCTCTCCACTACTTGATGCTAAACAGGCCAATCAGACTTTTAAACCCTTGTACTATTATGAAGCTGTTTTAACCATCGTTGTTTTTTTTTGGCAATTTTAACCACCCTTCTAATATTACGCAGTCATATTAACCTTATTCCCAAACTCCGTTAAAAAATCTAACTTTCGTTTAATAATTGAACAAAACATAACAAGATTATAACCTAGATGATGACTTGGTTATAATTTTATGCATGTATCGCGGACATATATTTACGTCAGAGGAAAAAAAAGCCCTAAAAACGATAAGAGCGCAACATAGAGTGAAAAACTAGGGGCTTTTTTTAACGGAGTAAATATATGTCCGCGATACATGCATAAAATTATAATCAAGTCATCATCTAGGTTATAATCTTGTTATGTTTCGTTAAATTATTTAACGAAAGTTAGATTTTTTTAACGGAGTTTGGGAATAAGGTTAATATGACTGCATAATATTAGAAGGATGGTTAAAATTGCCAAAAATAAACAACGATGGTTAAAACCGCAGCTTCATAATAGTACAAGGGTTTAAAAGTCTAATTGGCCTCCTAAAAAGCATCTCAAACACGTTACTCTAAAATTTTAAAATGGAACATTATTTTGCTTCACTAAAACTTTAAATCTTGCTCTATTATTATGAAGCAACTTTATATCATGCATCAAATTTGTGCAAGGAAGATAGAGCTGCAATATTTAGTTTTGCTCTCTATTTTAAATAATAATAATAATAATAATTTTTTTTCTATTTATATGAAAAGATTTTTATAATATTGATGATGCCATAAAAATCAGTCTGTAAAGGGGTGACAAAGGTTGCAAAAAGCACATCGAACCTCAGCCAAAATTTACAAAATAGAACCGTTAGGAATGCGGGAGGTTGCCCCGCTATAACCCTCGGGTGTAATAATAAGTATGTTTATATGAGAGTAAATATATATGAGAGCTCTACAGAGAACATAATGATGTATGGGGATGAGACATACCTTCACCAAGTGAGTAGGGTTATATATATATATATATAGGAGGAGTAAATGTATACTCCCTCCGTCCCGGCCGAAGCGTCACTTTTTACTCAAAATGGCGTCCCGTTTATAGCGTCACTCTTTCCTAAAAAGGAAACTTTTATTAATATTTTATTATCCCATCCACTATTCCCTCCACTAATTCTCTCTCCTCTACACTCACAACACTTTTAAAATTCACTATTTCCTCCACTAATTCTCTCTCCTATTTTTAAATTACACTCACAACATTTTTACTTCCCACACTTTTTCTTAATTTGCGCGCCACCCCTAAAAGGGTGACGCTTCTACCGGGACGGAGGGAGTAATTGGTACTTTTGGGGGGGGGTCTCACCGTATTTATTTGATACAAATATACTTCCTCCGTCCCACTATAGTTGACACCTAAGGGATGGGTTCAAAAACTAAGAAAAAAGAATAAAATAAAAAAAATGTGTGGTAGAAAATGAAGAGAGAGAATGAGTGGGGTAAATAGTAGTGTTGGTTGAATAAATTGAGTGGTGGAAAATGAAGAGAGAGAATGAGTGGTGGGGTAGAGTGAATATAAAAATATAAAAACTTGGTTATTTTTGAAAGGTGTCAAGTATAGTGGGACGGCCCAAAATGGAAAGAAGTGTCAAGCATAGTGGGACGGAGGGAGTATATGTGGTATATTTGACTGTATGAGATTCTGTATATGTGTATATATAAATATATCCAAAATGTCATGGTTCATCAGTAACCCCCTACTACGAGTGATAATTATTTATGATCAAAGTGAGGAGTACGATTTTGGTAGAGGCTGACTTGAGTATATATTTATGGCCGGAGCTCGGAGCTCACAAGATCGGCTTGAAGCCTGGAGGCTGGAGTCTCGAAAAACTGGGAGTCTAGGGACTGAAGTCTCGAAAGACTAGGAGTCATGAGACACGGAGTCTGGAGTCTCGGAGACTCTGAATCAGGAGACACGGAGTCTGGAAGACTGGGGGCAACGGTCTGCCGATAATCGCCAAAGATGGTCGGAGATTCCAGGATATAGGTGGGAGAGCACCATAAAATAAGCATAGATCCTGCAGGTAGTCTGAATACAGAACTCGAAGATTTCCGAGAATAAATAAAGCGGGCACGTAGCACGTGGATAAATAATCCAATAATAAGAAAGAATGAGCCCCCGAGCTAGTGTTTCACTCCAAATATATATAAACCTCTAGATTAAGAGACTGCCAGTGGGCTGGACTTTGAGCGACCCGCCACGAATCGAAATTGGTCGGGCAACCGAAATTGCCTCGAAACGGAATCGTTTAAAATCGTATCGGTTGTTTGGTGGTCAGGTTTCGATTTCTACTTTTGAAAAATTGTGAACCGGAATTTCAAACCTCTGAACCGAAACCGTTGAACCGTTGTCAAAATCGTCAAATTCGTCGAAATTTCGATATACTTGTCGAATATAGTTAGAGTATGGGATATGTGGTTAAATACAAAATATTTTTGTTTTCCTAACATATTTTCTCAACTATAAATATCACCCCCTTTCCTCACAATTTTTTCACACAAACTCCCTTAACTCTCTCTTAAGTTTCTCTAACGAATTTCGTTAATTTCTTTGATTCTCAAGCTTAAATCATAAATTAACTCCCATTTGTTCAAGTTTTAGGATAAAATGTATATAAGGGGTATAGGTATAAGATTGAGTGGTTCGATTTATAAGTATATATGAGATTTATGTATATGATTTAGGGGTTATGGTATGGGGTATATGGTTAAGGTAGATAAATTATGGTTTATGGTATGGAGTATATAGTTGTGATTTACGGTTTAGGGTGTAGTATATATATATATATATATATATATATATATATATATATATATATATGAGAATAATGTAGATGAATTAGGGTTTATAGTATAAAGTATATGATTTAGATTTAAGTATCAGGGTATATGTATATATGAGATTAATGTAGATGAATTAGAGTTTAGGATTTAGGATATAAAGTATATGATTTAGATTTAAGGTTTATGATATAGGGTATATATGAGATTTAGGTATATGAATTAAAATTTGAGGTATGTGATATAAAGTATATGATTTAGATTTAAGATTTATGGTATATGGTTAAGATAGATGAATTAGGGTTTAGTGTATGAATTATATCATTTAAATTTAAGATTTAGGGTATATGGTATATATGAGATATATGTAGATGAATTAGAATACGAGGTATGCGATATATGATTTAGATTTAAGGTTAAGAATATAGGGTATATACGAGATTTAGGTATATGATTTAGGTTTAATGTATGAAATTTATAATTTAGTTTTTCTTTTATATACTTTCATTTGTTTAAATTTTTTAACATTTTTATTTACCTTTTGTAA